>VWYI01048868.1:68440-169481 GCA_013399455.1 Anthoscopus minutus | reverse complement strand
CCCCCCTCCCCACGCCCTTCCCACCTTCCCGCACTGCCCTCCCCTCCCCTTGCATCCGCCCCCCCCGTCCTTTCAATTAAACGTCTGCGATGGAACGTCACAGCCCGGGGATATATGTTTACTGGGAAATAACCGAAATTATGCATGAAAAAAATATATAAAATAACACTTAACTCTTCCTTTAAAAAAAAGACATGTTGAAAGCTGTAACAATTGATGTGCTGGCTTTCCCCTCTGGACCCTTTTAAAGGGCTGGTGGTGGCTGGGGGTTGCGATTGCTGCTTTTCAGAAGCCATGACAGTCACGTTAAGATCTCCGAAAAGAATTGTGTAATAGGTAGAGTGCAAAAAAATGAGATAATGGTAATTCTCAAAGGAATACATGCTTTAAATTAAAAAGCCACAGCGCTGCTGATGTGAGCATTATATTAATGCTTGTATGACACAGTCCTCAAAGCTCTTCTTCCTCAAGCTGTTTACTTCACCTTTGAAAGTGGAGGCTATGCGGTGCCCTGGCACGGCCAGCACAGCTTGTAGCTCGATTTATGATTGCAGGTGCTTCACATTCTTGGAAAAAAATCGAGCTTTTGTAGTGCACTTTTAGTGAATAATCTATGCAGAAGAAAGAAGATGTTGGAATGTGGGAAGATTAAATGTGGTTGTGCCAGTGGTGGGCTGCAGGTTGGCACAGGACAGCTGCGTGACCCCACTCCTGTGTGGCACAGACAGGTGAGGTGAGGCCACTCAGTCCTTCCTGCTGAGTTTGCCACTGACGAAATCTTGTTTTTTATAATGTGTTAAGATCAGGCTGCAAACCTTCTCCATATCTGGTTAACTGCTTGCGCATAGTGTTTTAACAGCAGAGAACTACACACTACCCTCTTATTATTACAGGGAGGCTGATCAAAATCACCACAGTCAGATGCCCATTGCAAGCATAAAGGATAAAAATTATTGTCTTCATACTAGCCTTCCTCACCTAGAAAATATTTCTGCATTCTTCAAAACTATGAGGGAAGTGGAGCGATGGAAAGAGGCTCAAAGAAGTATCAGACTAAATAAAATAAGTAAAGTTATAAAATAAGTAGATTGTCCTGAAGGGAGAGCGAGTCTTATTACTTGTGTTGGTCAAGTATAATGCTTACTTTCAAAATTCATCTTGGCTATATAATAAGAACCCTTAAGTATGTCTTATTTTATTAAAAAGGGCATGAAATCCCATCATGCCCCTCTGTAGTAATTCATTATTAATTTGTCATGTTCTTCTATTTACCTTTCCAAAACAGAGTTTATACTGTACCTTCTGTGCACTTTGGTGTATGTGAGTGAAATTTTCTTACCTTAGAGTTCATAATGTGAGCAGAGTGGGTTACTCTTGTCTGAGTTAGAGGCTAAATAAGTGATTTCCTCAATTCTCTCATCTTCTGTGCAGAGCTGTGGAGGAGCACTGTGCTTGAGAGAATGTCAAAGCCTGCCTTTGCAAGGCCACTGCTGACAAGTACTGTCTCTGCTGCAGCATATTTCTACCTTTCTGCAGTAAGCTGTTTCCTAGTGTTTTTAAAATGTATTTCATGTTTCCCCATCTGTACCAGCCAGGTCTGCTGGATCTACTGCTGGGCAGATGAGTCAGAGGCAGGGCTACTGCACTTGCATCCTCTGTGGTGAAGGCTGAGAGATGACTTCTTGCCTTCTGAAGCCTTTTGCAGAGCAGTGCTCTCCAGTAAGGCAGCTCACATTTGTGCTGGCTGGTGACAGGAGAGGAGGAGGTCTGGCTGTGCTATCAGTGCTGCTTCCTGTTCAGACTCGTAGTTCACATTTATAGCTGTCACCACAAAAGGCAAATGACATTTTTACATGGAAAGCTTTCACAGGAGCACTCAGAGGGCTGATAAATGTGCTTTGCAATTCTGGATGAGTTTAGACTGACTGCAGGAAAGATCTAATGCAGTGGACCAGCTAAGCATTTTTATTTCTTAAATATCTTCAGATGTGATTGTATCTGCAGTGGGGATTTTATCCAACAGGGTAGCTGTGCAAATGATGCAAGTACCTAATAAGTAGGCATAAATATTAATATACAATGTGATTTTCTTTTTTCCTCTCACTGAAGTGCCTTTTGAAATCAGGGCTGTGGCACTGGCACAGATGAAGTACACAGATGCTCAAGGACTTGGTGCTCTGCAGCTCTGCCTGCCATAACCAGGAGATCAAAATTTTGCAGCGATTTTTTCCTTTGTACATCTCTTTGACAGCACCAGTCCAGCTACAAAAAGCCACATGTTCTGTGAGCCTATATTCAGTATCATCCTTTGCACACAGTGACAGTTTATCCAGATATCTGCAAATCTACTTTGCAGCAACACAATCTGCTTACCAAATTAAATAAGTGAAATCAGGGGGATTTCAGGAATCCCTTGAGAGCAGCTTTGTAATGTAAATGAGTTTGATTGCCACTGATAGCCATTTGCCAGAAGAGCTTGAGGATTTTGGAGATGCCACCTAAATAATCCCTGGAAGGCTGGCCAGGTGCAGAACTGTGCTTTTGCTGGTTTTCCCATGCTGAAGGACAGTTCTTGCAGGGATACCTGTGGCTGTTCCAGTGCTTTTGGCTGGCAGAAGCCAAAATGGACATGAGATGTCACCTGCTACTTCCTACCTGCAGTTAGTCAAGGTGTGAGAGCCTAACACTTAAAAGGGGTGTGGTGGTTTCAGAGAAATGATTTAATAATACACTGGGTGAGCGCTCTAGCCTGTGGGAATAGTAGAAAAGTTTGAAGGGTTTTTTTAATATTAAATTCTTTCAGTGAATCATAGTGTTTAAGAGGAAATGGAGGATTAAGTCTAAACGTTTTCTCTTTTTTTATCTCCTTTGAGTTTTTGTGTCTAAGTTGATAAAGGGCTTTCCAATGAAGAGCTGGAGTTTCACATGCAGATTTAATTAAGGCATAGTGTAGAAACCTGATTTGCAGAGCTTGCTCTAGAGCAGCTGACTTGGATTTGCTCAGCAAACCTACCTCTTTCTTTGCTAAGAAGACACATGATTATGTGTCTTCATCAAGCATGTATGATATGATAGCAGAACCTTGTCTGCTTCAGGAATCAAACAGGTAAAAATTGTAATAGCTGTTGTCTATTCTTTTTATCATCAGCTAGCTCAAATGCAGAAAAAAATCTTTTTTCTTAGCACATAATGTGTTTTGGGAGGGGTGCCAAGCATGTTCTCATTTCTATTTTGTTTTTGTGCAAAGGTGCTCTAAATGAGGATAATCAGCCCCACAAAGGATATGACAGTGGCCATGTATTTTCTGCCTAAGAATTTGAGAAGGGCTTTCCCTCAGAGATAGGATTTTAAGTTGCTGAAGTTTAGCATCCAGCCTTGAAAATATGTCCTGTTGCTCACATACAGGTCTTTAGCTACTTCCATTTCAGCCAAGTCTACAAACTTATTTTAATGCATGAGGTATTTTCCAGATTTGGCCTATTCTGGGACCTCACTCTGTATTTTCACACATTTGTCAAGGAACAATAATATATTTGATGGATGCTGGGTGTTAACACATGCTGAGGGAAACTTTCCTCCAGCCAGAGCACTTTGAATCCAGTTGTCATCGTTCTGTTCCTTCTGGATTGATGTTAATTTTCTGTGATGCTGCTGGGGCTAGAAGTGGACTCAACAACTTTCATTTCATATGTTCTTCCATGCAGCAAGTGAAGGAAAGAACCTTTCTTAATTCAAGAAGTTGTTCTGCCATATCATTCCAGATGGTTATGAACAGTCCTAGGAATTCAACACTTGGTAGGTTTTATTTTCCATCTTATTTGGGTAGTTTAAAGTGTTGAGAAAGAGCAGGAGATGAGTGGCAACCCCCAAGGGTAAGAGGGCATGTGTAATTCAATAGCAGCTGAGTTTTTATTTTTTTTCCTGTTTTCCTGTATTGTATAACCTGTCCGTGAGAACTTTAAGGCCCGTTGGGCTTTGTATGTTTTGCTGCTGGCTCACAGCTTGCTCGTGTCCTCAGGCTTACTCTGTTCTGATAAAACATGACTTGTAATTTAGAAGAAAATTATGTAAATTAAGATGTTAAGTTCTTACCAGGGCATTGTAAACTTCAGTTTTAAAGGTCAGCTTAAAGGAAACATAATCTTTTTGATGTTCTACTTTTTGTGTTATTTTAATTGGCAGAATGAGCAAAGGGGCACCCTGATGATGATGATATCTAACAGATAGCAGCATGAGCTGTGCTGAGTAAAACTGGGCTATGAAGCCTTTGATTACTACTAGTTTCTCCTCTGAAATTTTAATCTCAGAATAAACCAATTTATCATGGTGCAAAACTAATCAGTTTAGTACCTATTTTTATAGTTATATTACTATATTTACTCTTTGACACAGACTTGTGGTCTGGTCAGCAAGGAGGACAGGATACTTCCAGT
Organism: Anthoscopus minutus; assembly: GCA_013399455.1. Classification (NCBI taxonomy): domain Eukaryota; kingdom Metazoa; phylum Chordata; class Aves; order Passeriformes; family Paridae; genus Anthoscopus; species Anthoscopus minutus. The sequence continues at coordinate 165,048 of VWYI01048868.1, read as the reverse complement.
CCTACAGCAAAATGTGTTCTCTCAGAGTGATCTCAATGAACAGTTTATTTGCTGCAAGTTTCATATTGTTGCTGAAGATCAGTGCTGCCCTTGATACCCACATTGAGTAGAAAAATGCATTGGTGGTGTAGAGTTGTATCTTTCTGTTGTGTCTTTGCTAGTGGCACCCAGGCACTAATCTGTATTGACACACCTTTGCTTTTAATTATTCTAGATGTTATATACTTATTTATTTAAAGGTCAGACAATAACTTGCTAGGGCATGAAGAGTTTTCAGGTAGCTGGGGTCTCACTTGAAAACTGTGTGGAATTGCAATTTTTGGATTAAATTGCCTTGAAAGACTGTTTCCAACACCACTCTTTGCTGCCTGCCATCTGCTCCAAGGGCTGTTTCTTTTTTCAGCTGTGAAACGCAGCCAATTTGGCCCTTGTTCTTCAGGGTGTTGGGAGGAAGAACTTCTCCCCAGCTGTTGCCAAGGGGAATTCCCTGCAACTCTTAAATGTCCCAGAAAGGGGTGAAAGCAGAATGAAGCCTGACAAGGGACAGTGCCAGGCAGAACTGTGCTCAATGAACTCTGCTCAGCTCAGGTCAGACTATCTGTCAGTACTGGGCTGACTACATGGCTGAGGAAGCTGGTCCTGAGTGGGTGTCAGAGGCAGACTTGGAGCTTTTTGTGTGCCCCTTCCCTGCCCTGTTCTGGCCAAGCAAGGTGTGTGACATAGAGAAACCAGGAGCTGAGGTTTGGATTAGATTTGAGCACTTGGATCTGGCTGTGACCTTAATATTATACGTGAATTCTTTCAGGTCCATGCAAATAATGACAGCAAGACCTCCTAGATGAAGTATTTTTCTTCTCTCTCACGAGCTTGGTGTGTTGCATATGAAAATCCACAACAGCCCAAAAACCCAGACTTTATTTTTGGACAGCTCTCCATAGTCGTTGATGCAGAAATAAAGGATTTTTCCAGGTAGGAAGGTTTTTGTTTGGTAGTGTGGAATTGTTTGTTTGTTTGTTTCCTTTTTTGGGTTGTTTGTTTTTGTTTTTCATTTTTTGGGGGTTTTTTTGCCTGCCAAAAAATTTATACTCTTAAGAATTAACCTGTTTTTTGCTATGCTCCTGTTAGCTTTCCATGCCTAATTTTGGGTTCAGTGGACAAAGTCATTTAGCAGTTTTCCCTTTGTGCAATGCTATCATGGAGGACATTTACAATGCTTCATTCTCCTCATGTGAATGCCCCCAGCTGCAATCTGTAGTTCTGCTGGCAGTAGATAATGTTACTATGTTGTAGATAAATATATATACTTCGTATATATTTGCATTTTTTGTACGTTATCTAAAAATTTTTTTTTATATACAAATAAAAAAAGTTCATATGTGAAGCCCAGCCAGAAACCAAGCCCGAGGCCAGCTCTTCACTCATTCCCTCAAGGTAAGATGTGGTACCAAACCAAAAAAGCAACAGTGAGAAAACTCAGAGATTGTGATAAAGCCCATTTAATAAGCCACAGTGGAACAAGGAATTAATTTCTCACTTCCCATTGCAGGCAGGTGCTCAGCCATCCCCAGGAAGGCAGAGCTCCATCACACACAACATTACTTGGGAAGAATCCATTGCTCCAAACATCCCAGCTTTTTGTTCCCTCAGCTTTATATGCTGAGCATGACATCAAATGGGCTGGGATATCCCTTGGGTCAGCTGTCCTGCCTCTGTCCCCTCCCACGTCCTTGTGTACCCCCAGTCTCCTCACTGGAGGGGTGAAGAGCAGAAAAACCCTTGGCTCTGAGTGAGCACAGCTCAGCAGCACTGAAAACGTCCCTGTTTTCAGCACAAATCCAAAATGCAGCCCACATTAGTTACTGTGAAGAAGATTAACCCTGCCCCAAGCAAAACCAGCCCAACTCGTCTTACATTGTGTCAATCTATCTGTAATTGTCAGTGTGAACCTGTGGGAGTCCAAAAGCAAAATATTTTGATGGTCCTGCCTGAAAATAGTGCTGATACATCTGGAAAGAATAGCAAATAATATGAACACTAATCTTGTTAATGAATATGCATATCTGTATCTATATCTATCTATGTCCATATATATATATATATAAATATTATAAAAGAAGTTCTTTTACTGGAATCCTCTGAAAACAAAAGGAAAAGAATGGCACTGCCAGGAAACAAGAAAAATTCTATTTGATACAAAACCAAGAAAAATACTATTTGGTGCAAAACAGAATATGCAACTGCTTTTAATCCTATAGCTATCTTTGTATATCATAAAGTTAAAATTACTTTGTATTGAACAAAAAAAGAAATCTAAAATTTTTTTTTTAAAAGGGGAAGAACTTTAAATTAGCAAAGTTTCCTGAAGTAAATTTATAATACTGTAGTAAACCTGGAATTTTTTTTGCTGTGTATGTTATCACAGAATGGAAGTGACAGTCGGTCAGCCTTGTCATGCACTTTTCATTTTGCACTCCTGTTTATTGCCTTTCCTCTCCCTTTGCTGTTTTTATAATTGAAAAAAAGCTCTTTTACTGTGTAAGATATTCTTGATGTTGACACTGTGTGTGCACATTAACTGCTGTAGCAGGCCTGGTTGAGCTCTGGATGCTACAGCTTCCAAATGATTAATACAAACACTGCTGGGAGATTATTACAGCAAAGGCAGCTGCAGATTATGGAGAGAAGTGCAGTAATGGAATCCAGGGATTCCTGAGCTTTCAGCTCAGACTGGCTACCAGCCCTCCTCAAGTAAATTGCTTCACATTGTGCTCTTATCCTCATTACTTAGAGAAAATAATACTTTGCCAGGATAGTGTAAGATGACTATGGAAAATAGACAACTTCAATAAGCCTTTAAAGGGCAGAAACTGTTATTAAACAGGTTTTTTACTAACATGCATATCTTTGTTTAAGTCTTATTTTCAGGGAAAAAAATATCTACATTACTTAAGGAATGATGCTCATTGTCTTTTGGAGGAATTAGAAAAGTATTGTTCCAGCATTATCCTGCCATCAATAACCTGCAGTGTGGTTTACACATGGGCACTGCTGCACACAGTGTGAACCTGTGGAGCAAGGAAAACAGGAATCCCTTTAGGATCACCAGTGAGGACTGGAGAGCAGTGTATCCTGAGCAGTACTTCCAATATTCTGCTCATGTGACTACATCAAATATCTCGTGGTCAGCTGCAGAGCAGCACAACTGTCCTCTCCTGATTTCCTTTCCCTCTGCCTCCAAAATAATTTTGTACCACTACCAGGCCGGGTATGGTGAATTTGAGCAAACATATACATTGTCCTTTTGCAAAGAACTTCCATGGACAGTTTCTAATTAAATGATTTTAATCATTCCAATTCAATCAACCTACATAAACATCAAATATCAAAAAGGAATCTGTTCCTGTAGTCCTTTGCTGCTTCCACAGAATGCTTCTTAGCGATATAAATGATATTTGTTCTCCTGTTACTGCATCTCCAGATAATGAGCAGTTTTATTATAGCTGAAGCATTATCCCAGCATGTATTTGCAAGAAGTCTATGACAATGAAATAGTAATTTTTCATTATTTTTCTTAATATCTTTAGACCATCTATGCCTGTGCTAAATATTTATTCTCAGCTTCATATAGAAATATATTCCTCTTTTCTAAATTACCCTCAATTGCAGTGGCTTTATATGACTTTTTTTCCTCTTTTTGTCTATTATAAAGCTGTTTTTAAGGTCACCTCAGTATTTTGCATGAATGCTTTTTTTCTCTGTGTTTGTTAGGAATGTGTGCTGTGGACAAAGGAAACATTATTTATCCAGGGGAATTTTCAGTTTTACTTTGGGTCTATTGCAGACTGCTGCAAAGCATTTTGTTTTCTTTTAATCTATAACTTAGTGGTTAAATTATAATGACACTTTTAGAAGCATTACTTCCTGATCTTGTATCCAAGTAGACTCTCATAAAAAGGGGTATTCAAAAGGATTCTGTTTATTACAAGATTTGTCCAATTTTTATTTGAATGTCCCCCTAGCACACAAGGTTCATTACAACTAATTATTTTGGTTACACTTGGATTTACGGTGTAGTTCCTAAAAGGAAAAGAAAACCAACACTCCATTTATCCTGTTGTTTTCCTCAAAGAGAAAGTTTGGCTGATCCGGGGGACTGACTGCACCAAAATACTTTCTGTAAATAATGTCTTCTTCATTTTCACAGTAAGAAAATGAGAATGAGAGAGCTGAGTACCAGAGGGATGTGTGTGGATCTCGTTTCTCCTTACTTTTTAACCTTTATCCTCTTGCACAGCAAATATTAAAGATTAAACCAGCTCTCACGTGGGCATTGTTTCCTTCTAATGCTTTGTTACATTTGGTGACTTTTAGACAGACAATTCACATGAAATGCACTCTCCCATTTTAATTTTGGTCTCATCTAAAAATAGAGACTCTATATCAGAAATGTGTAAGAGAATATAATGAGATGATAGGTAGAAAGGAAATACCAAGCAGCAAGAGAAAGACCAGAAAAAAAATCCATGTAGCACTTAGCACTAATTTTGAGGAAATGAAGACATTGGCCTCTAAAATCTCAACAGTTAAAATCCAGCTGTTTGTTGCTGCATCCTAATCCTTCTTGCTCTATAGATTTCTGGAATGATGGAATTTTAATTTAATGAGTTTTTATTGAGTTTATTTTAAGAATTGTGAATCTCCCTGTCATAAACCTCATTAACACAGATTAAATGTGAGGAACATTGCCTTAGTGACCACAACAGGCTCATGTGGCTGCCCCTTGTTCCATACAAGGAAAGAGGCACTGGCAATCTGGGCAGTATAGAAAATGTAAATGTGATGGATCTGCTTTCTTTCTAATTTAAGAAAGTTAATATGTGTGTCTTCATTCCAGATATTTTCATGCAATTGAAACTGCAAGATGTACATTTCTCATGTCTATTTGTGATAGTTTTCTGTATTTTTATTAATATACTGTTAATGTTCAGATAATTCTCAAGCATTTCTTATTATCTTTTCTCCTCAAGTGCATGCTTAACTTGGCCTTACACAGATCTTGGTACATTAAATGTAATTGGCAGAATTATTGATATTTGCAGGTATGCACTGTTTCAAAGGATTGCAATTATAATGAGTAATTTTTCACTTAATCATCCTTTTTCCTCTGCCACTGTAGACTAGGTTAACTCCACCAATCACAAAATGAGAATTTGAACCTATATTTTTATTGCCTATGTTTTTATTCATTAAATATGAAGCCTTTAATATACTGAGTGGAAAAATATAGTGCAATGAAAGCCACCTGTTTACATGGTGGTCTTGGTATTGAGAAAAATCTGTTCTGCTTCACAACTCCTTATTGTATTATATAGGACCCAGGAGGGTTTGATGCCATTAGCAAGTGTAGGAATGAATCCAGAAATGTTTCAACAGATGTCAGAATTGTGCATTGTTTGGTATTTCTGCTGTTTTCAAATATTTTTTTCATTTAACAACACCTTTGTCCTGCCAGGAGAAAAAAACAAATGTTTTTTTTGTGGATGTGCAGTATTCACCTACATGTTACAAGGCAGCCTTGTCCTTCCATGCTGCGCTTCACACAAGCAGCACGGAGCTCTGTGGTAGCTGTAGTGACACAAAAGTAGTTAAAAACAACAGCCCAAAGCCTGGATTTAAAATTCCCAACAGGTAGAGCAGATCTTATTGCCTTTGCCAACGTATTTCAAGGCCCTCTAGCTACTGTAAAGAAAATCTTTTTGTTGCTGTTTTCAAACAGAGCATAACATTTGCTAAGGAGTTAATTAAATAAGAAAAATCAGTAGTTACTACACAGGAAAAAAAATCTGGTTGTGTGGTAACAGTAAGCGAAGAAAGGAAATTGTGTTAAAAGATGGGAAAATCACTTGGCATGTATGTGGGTAATATTGGGAGCCTTGCATGTGGCATGTAAAGCATTTGACAAGTCAATAATTTCCACATTTCCCAAAGCACATTCAGTGCTTTGCTTCAGTCTATGTGGAAATAATGAAAATGTCACAATAGTTTTAATTTTTAAAATTTAAAATGGTGGCTGTTACCAGAATTATCTTAAATCAGAAATTTGGAGATCTAGAATTCATGGTTTATAAGTCATGAACTTGATTTTTTTTTTACAAGCAGAAAGAGATTCTGTACTAGAAGTGTATAATAAAAGATGAGATGATACATAGAAAGGAAATACCAAGGAGCAAGAGAAGCTTTATTTTTTTTTAAAGCATCTAATTATAATTACATGATTTTATGAAGTTGTATTTTGTCTATAAATTAATGTTACAAAAAGTTATTGCCTATGCCTTAAAAAGAGATTTTTGGATTCTTCTGAGAATGTATTCATTTTCCTTTTGTGCTTAGAGTTGATTATAAAGTGTATTTTAATATGTTTTATTGAATTTTAATGTGTTAATTAAATTAACAATTGAATTACATTAAAACATGTAATATGTTTTATTGAATTTGATTAAATATTATTGCTTATAATGTGTATTTTAATATGATTGTTAATATATTTTTACTTTCTGTTACGGGACTGGCTGGATTTTGCCTGGGGTGATTAACAGAACACTTCAAGGTTCACATTCATCCAGAATTTTGATTACAGAATAGAAGCTTATAGACTTCAAAATTCGAAGAAAGGGTATAGAGATTATTGAATAGTTTGATGCTGAAATGGTACCACTGACTAATATTATCTCCCTTTCCTTTTGCTGTGTGTATCAAGTTTCCTTGAAGAGCTGTGCTTACTTTTGATGCTCACTGCAGCACGTGTTGAGGTAGCCTTTGCCTAAAGTAGTGCTCTGTACTTTTGGCTCCTTCAGGCCAAAGCCTCTGCTCCAGAGTAAAGGCTTAAGATCTGAAATGAGTTGCAATGATCAATATTTCTTTCTTCCCTCAACAATTCTTACAGAACTTTGAAAATCGAAAAACCGACTCCCAAAGGTGATTGAAACTTGTAATTTTGTTTTGCTCGACGTGAAGTTATATAATCCTTCAGAACATTACCTGGTTCTCCTGTGGCATTAGGGTATTAGTACTAATGGAAAGACATAGTTATTACAAACAATTCCAAATTTCACAGTGTGTTTCTTAATAGCAGAAAGGGATTTTCTCATGATTAAAAAGGAAAATGGGTGGCAAAATAAGGAAGGAATGCTTGTTACATAGGATGATCCCCTGGAGGCTTAATTACTGAAAAAACAAATAGGAGGTAAATGTTCAAGATGTTTACAGGTTAAACATTCCATGAGTATCTTTTCAATAAGAGTATCTGCAACCTTGGAGCAGCTAATTGCTCAAGAATCACAGCCATTTGTGCTGCCTCATTTTCCCCTGGGATCGACACTCACAACAGGATAATTCTTACCCTGATATAAGTGTCACAGTAGGGACTCAGTGTAATTTGCTGATATGATATCAAAAATAGCATTAAGGTAATTACATTTTGCACTTCTAATGTTTCACAGGCAATAATATAACTGAAAATTACTCTTTTTTTTTGCATATAGTAACCTGGCCAGTCCCCACCAGAATCACAGTTTTCTTCTCCTTTTTGTTCTAAGGTGGAGCAGTGAAGTTACTTAAAACTTTTGGAGCTTTTTAGCATCTTCAACACAGAATTGTATCCAATAATCAGAGCTGAAGAACAAATTGAAGTAAGTATTAGACTGTTTGACTTGGGAGATATTCTGTAGACTAAGCTGATCCATTGTGTGATGTCTTCAGTACTGCAGTCTAAATTGAACTCTTTGTTTCTCTTGTTTTCTGGAGGAAAAGTAAAATGAGGAGATTGTTTCATTGTTGTTGCTTGGATGTATTTCAGTTGATAAAATTAAACCTTTATGTTGAAAAATTTAAATCCCTGTAACACTAACCTTAACTTGTGAATTGATACCTATGCAAGGAAGATCAGTATTTTCAGCTCTTGGAATTACCTGGTCATACAGTTGTTCTTACAGTCTGGTGGAAAAGTGACTACAGCAAGAAAGCCAGACCTTAGTTTTTGGAAATGCCGTAGAGCTCTGGATTTAAATTGAGCTCCTGAATTTAAATCAGGTGACAGAATGACCCAACTCACTTGGGTCACCAGGGACAAAGGAAATGGATTTAATGGATTTAATTATGATTCCAACTCAGTTCAACCAGAGATTTTGCAAAGCTTTGTAATAAGTTGGTGGTGTTTCTTTCAAGTCTTGTATCAGTTTCTGGGAAATGCCCAAATTCTGGGAAGCACTTTCTTATTTACATGTGATATCTTATTTATTTAGGTGATACCTATCATCTTATTTAGGCATTTTACATTAGATTTACAAGTTGGTATTACAGAAAGGATGATTGTTCATTAGATCCTGGTCCAAACAAGCAAAGGTATCCCAGAGATGACAAACACTGGGGATCAGAGTTTAAGCTTTTGTAACTACAAAATACAGGCAAGTTGAAGAACTGATGACAGCTTTCAAACCAGCTGGTGTAACTGCTATGGAGGTTGGCCTACAAAGCCTCCAGGAGCTGCTTCATGGAAAGCTGCTCTGGAGCCAGCTGTGCCTTGGCTCTGCTTCATCCACACCTCCACTGAGTTCTTGCAGGAAAAAAAAATGTATTTGTCTACCTGGCTTTGAGAGGCTCCCTGACCATGCTGCCCATGGGTGACTGTTTCCTGCCAAAGACCAGTCATGAAACTGTGTAGAGGAGCCAAGATGGACCTACAATTTAGCTTTTCAGCTGTTATAATTTCAATATACAGAAACATTTAAAGAGAGAGATTGTTCTTCAATAAAAAAGGCACTCTGAACATCTCAAAATTAAAGCCTAGAAATTCAGGTGAATTCAGATGAATTATTTGAGGGCTCTCCCACAATGGGCTAAATCATACAGAGGGGAAAAAAATAAGACACATTTGAATATAATTTTATTTTGCCATTGAACAGTGCTAGAGACCCTTTTTGTAGACAGACAAATGCTTGTCATTACTTTATGCTCAAAGGCAACATTGAAAGTGACCTGGAACAGGCAGGAACTGACTTTTTTCTACTAATATGATATGAAAGTTTTATCGTATTAGGAATTTTCTGTCATGGTGGATTAGTATCAGGTCATATTAATGTTCATTTTTACTAACTTACAATGAAATGTGCTAACGTGACTACACTATCACATGAGAAAAAAAGCAGAATGATTTTATATTAATGTGATACCATAGAAAGATTTCAATACCTCTGTCCCATGGCAAGTAGGAAGAAGTTAAAAATAAAATAAAATATAATGTCTTGGGACAAGGAGTTTGTGGGGTTTTTTTCCCAGGGATGAAACTCCTTTCCTCACCCTCCCTGCCCGCAACATCATGTCTATATTTGTTTAATGGTTTCTGGATTTTTGAAGTGATTAATTTTGAAGCAGTTTGGGCTTGATTTCATAATTATGGTTGCTCTGCCATTTCTAACTAAAAGTCATTGGGAGCAGCAAGTACTGAATACCTATACAAAACAACTGAGGATATTCCAGGCTGATTATCTCTCCACTTTCAACAAAGCAGGTGTTGACTTCTCAAAATGTTGATCTAGAAACCAAATAAAAAAAAAAAAAAAAAGGAAAAGGTGGGGGGAAAAAATAAGGGGGAGGAGGAAAAAATAAAAAAGGAAAAAGAAAAGCCATCATATTGTGTCCATGCTCCATTATGCACAGAATACTGTGGCCAAAAATAATTAACAGGCACAAAGGGTGGCAGTTAGTCATTTGGCTGTATGATTGTACCTGCAAGGTTTCTTTCATCTGGAGCCAAAATCTGATAAAAATGGATAATGTTTGAAATGTTCAGTCTTATCTAAATTATGACCAGAAAAAGCCTGGGTTTAATCTTTGCTCCAAAGTTTTACAGGGCAAAGCATATGAGTTTGTCTCCTAGATTGAAATTCAAGTCGTCTCCAATTCTGAAAATCTGTAATGTGGTTTTCAATGTTTCCTTTTTGATGCAGCTAACATTCCTAAAAGCTTTGGTCTAAAATAAAAGGGATCAAAACCTTTCAAAAACTCTAAAGAGGTGATAAATTAAAGCAGAGTTACTTTTAAAAGGGCAGGATTGCTTCATTAGAGGACATCCATGAAGAAGTCTAGTTTCCCTGCTGGAAGGTGATTTACACCAGGTCACAGGTGGACTCTTCTTACTGCACATCCATCCCTTTCCCTCAGGCCCTTGGCAGGTAAGGGGAGGAGAACAGACCCCATCACGCTGCCATTTCCAGTGAGAAGAGAGAACAGTTGTGTTTTTCAGTTGTTATTCTAAAGCAGTGCCCTTGTGACTGGTCTGGAGCCCCTTGTCCTTTTGCTGTTTGTTGTCCTGGCCCTGCGTGGGCTGTGCAGCACCGGCTTCCAGGAGCACTGTGGAGCTGCAGGGCAGGGCTGGAGGTGTTGTGCCAACCCTTTTGTTTTAACAACCACCCACAAATGAGACAGGCCTTTGTGCTCCAAAGCATGGCAAGGGCAGGCAGAGGTGGTGGGCTCCCTCTCTCTGTCACCAATTTGGGGACTTCAGCATTGCTCTCAACATGGGGAACAAGTCTCCTGCTGATACATCCTGGTTGTTTATGACTAGGTCATGTTGTTGTTGATCTGACCAGCGCTCAGAGATATAAAAAATGGTGGCCTCTACCCTGGGAATTTGGAACCTGAAATGCTCTGCATCATTCAAAATATTGATTTGGGAATCTAGCACGAGCAAAGCTAATCCTAATCCACTGCTCAGCACAGCAATAAAAGCCAGCTGCTAATGGATACTGGGGAGAAAGTGTGGATAGCCAAGTCGAGCTTGGTCTTTCTGAGACCTGTAGAACATTGTATTAGAGAGTAGAAACTCTGAAGTTTTTATGTCAATATATCAAAAACAAGTTTGTTAATCATGTGTAGTAATTGAAAAGCTCCTGCCAGTTAGAGAACATGGGCTCCTCCTCCTAGTGCTGTCCCTGTGAGGTTCAGACGCTTCTCATCAGAATGGCCTCAATTAAAACAGCAGCACCACTATCTGTAGATTGCTGCTTTCCATCATTTATATTGTGTTATCTCTCTCTTCAGACTGGTTTTTAATTTTTATATTTGCAATTATAAGTGATTTATAGGAAAATTCATTGCATGGCCTGTCCAGAGTCATTAAATTCACCTAGGTTGAATAACCTGATGCTCACCTGGAAATAACCACATCAGTGACATTATCTTACTGAATTTTCAGCTAACTTAGAAGTATAACACTTATCTTTTCTCCCTTTTTTTCTCCCCTCTGAAGTGGGGGAGGGGGGAACATTTTTAATTCATCAGAGATAATTAGCCAAGTCTGAAAGGTGTGCACTTAATTACAGAATGCTGTATATCTCGTGTAGCTGATTGCAGCGCAGGTTTCTGAATAGCAGGTATGATTTTTTCCAAACACTGTTCATTAATTTGAAATGTTATTAGGGGATTAACTTTCCATATGAAAAGCTAAACTAATACTTATTATACAGATTATAACAGCAAGTGGCCTACGAAGCTGTTGGGGCCATTATTTTGCAGGCTGCCATCACTGCCAAGGACTGAGGAGAGTGCTGGATAAGCATCCCAGCCAGAGGAATGTGCAGAGCAGCATCCTCTGCTGTTCCTCATCTTTCCCACTTCTGCCAACACGAGGCAAGCTGATGGGCTCCATTTAGGAAATGACTCTGAAATGAAGAGGCACAAGAGAAAAGGTGTGGGGATTGTTTTGTGCTACTTTGTTCTGCTGTGGTTGCAAATCAATCAAACTATGCTGATCTTCTTGAGTTATTTAGAAGCCAGTCTTTGGGAAAAGGCTATTGAATGCTTACTGTTTTCAGAAAACCAAGCAGTACACCTTTAAATATCTATTTCAGCTTGCTGGACACAGGGTAAAGTTAGTTTCTGTATCAGTATTTTTAAACCCCATTAAATAGCTTCTTTTGATTTACTGTTTATGGTGGTAGGTAGTAGCTGCTGCTGATTCTTCTTCCCTCCTCCCCAGCCTTAATGCTCTTATAGGGTCAGATATTCCCTCTTTGTGTGACCTCTTATATTTGTCCAACACATGGGAAATCTAACTGGATTCCTCCAAGCTAAAAGCACAGAGCTGTGGCCAGAACTAAAGGCTTGTAGTTCCAGTGAAAGCCTCCCACTCCCTATGAACGAGGCAACAGCAAATGCAGACCTACTTTTAAATGGAGGCCATGCAGCTGTGACCATGGAGAATGGATGTGGGAGTACGTGGAGCAGGAGAAGGAAGCTCTTAGATTTCTCTGCTGAATAAGTTGGCTCTTAAGTGTAGGGCTCACACTGGGGCTGTAAAATGCACACTAATCAGTGGATGGAAAATACCTGTGTACAGTTTGTGCTTCTAGGGGAAATGTAACCTTGTTTTGGAAAAGAAAGGGAGAAATTATAAAGTTTGCTCATCTTTTTTTAATTCTGTTTTAACCCTGGTTTAGTGTTAAAGTCCAACACCACCTTCACTACCAGCACCAATCCCCCTGCCACCCCCAAGAAAAGAAAACAACCCTGCTATTGTTTTAAAAAGAAATAATTTTTATGTATAAATGTACAAATTGCATCGTATTATTTACACTGAGTTGTATTCTTTGTTTTGGAAAGTACTTGGTCAATTCTTCATTAATAATTTAAAACAGATTTCGTTATGACTTTTCTCTCCCTTTTTGTCTTCATTTTGCATTCTTTGATACATCAACCAGCAGAGTTCTTCCTAAAAGGACTTGCATCTTCTCTTTAACAAATATCCAAATTATTTATTGAAAAGCAAATTATCTGTTCTCACATCTGCCTACCTTATTAGTCAATGCTTCTTTTGCTTTGCTTTTCTGTGCTCTTTCTGTTTGTAAAATTATAGCTTCAGCCCCCCTGTTTGTGCTGATATATGATTGAATAGCTTATTGAATGCACTTTGTCCACATTTCTGGAATAAATTTGCTGTTCTAAATTTTTTAATGCATTTAGCTTCCAATATGAAACTTGGGGAAATGGTTCTGAACATCTCCACATCAGGTTTCCATTGCGTCCCTTTGTCTATCCTAGCAGTAATATCCTCTGAGATTTTCTCCTACAGGCATCTCTGAAGCCCTTAATTGAACCACTAGTGTGCTTGTTTAAAGTGTTTTCCGTGGCTTGGCTTTCTAAAATGATTTTTAAGCTTTCCCTACACACATTTTCAGTTTCCCCAGCCTTTCCCTTAACTAATGGCATTATGATGGTCTCCTGCCTTCAGGGATCTCTCTTGAACTACGTGAACTTGTAAAGTGTCAGTGAAGACTTCTCTCAATTTCTGTTGCCACTTTTATTTCTCTCTTGGATATCTGATGTCTGGTCTGTGGGCTTCCTTGGGGCTCAGCTGTGAGTAGCTGTGCATCCTTTTGCAAGAGAAGAAAGGGGTGTAAGTCACTACCTTGCTCCCTTTTGTGGGCTGCCATTGAGCCAACAGGGAAACTACATTGTACAAGGAAAAAGTTGGCATTGATGCCATGAACAGTGGCTCAATCGGTGAGTTATTTTGACTCTTTATATCAGGATATGCCCATATGGTACTTGCATCCTTAGTTGTCTAACCAAAGTTAGAAAACTCAGACTGAAGTGCCAGTGAAGCTTTCAGGTTATAGCTCTGGTTTACACGTAAAGTCAAAGATTTGGGAAGCCTTGTGGGAAGGATTAAGGAAGAACTACAGAACACCTAGTATGATGGTAATTTTAAATTGATTCTCCTAGCAGTTTATTTTGATTTAGAAAAAGCAAGCAAAACCCAATTCTATCATAGGTTTTTTACCTAAGATCAGCCACCATGAAACACTTCACCTTTGCAGTTTTGATCATTGTGGCAGGGTAAGGAGCCTGACAGGATTGAGAAAGCCAATTTGCCCCAGTACCCTACTGCAAAGCACCATCATGAGGGGTGGGCATAGTCTGTGCCATGTGCCCCATGTCAACCAGAGCTGATGTGGTGGGGCCACTCTGGGCAAGGACAGTGTGTGCAGGGAGTGACAGCCCCAAAGCTTCTGGAGGACCTTAACCAGGGAGCACACACAGCTCCCAGCACTGATACTGGCAGCCAGGGAGAAGAAGGGCCATTCCCTTCACTCACACTGAATGAAGATGTGATGCAATTCCTGCACCAGAGCCGAGGGCAGAAATTGCCCTTCATGTTCTGCTGCTGCAGAGCTGAGGTTGCTCATGCACTGGCAGTACCTGGCACAGTGATCACCTGGGCTGCTTGTTCAATCTGCCTAAAGGTGAGCCAAAGTATCTGCTTGGGGAGGGCTGTCAGTGCAGAACTTGCATTGGTACAAGAAAGTAGTAAAGGTTGGAAACAGCTTTAAAAGCTGCTTCTAGGTGTATTCAGGCAGAAGGCATCAGACACAGTTACATCTTGGAACAGTTAAATGAAGGTAAGTCTTTAGATATTCCAAGTAGTCAGTGCATTTTAGTTTGATGATTCTCACTCTCATTCTGGAAAGTGAATTCTTAAATCTTTGGGTTTGACCTAATTAAAAAAAAATATTGAAAAACCCAAGCAGGAAAAAACCTCACACTGAGAGATTTTTACTGTTTGATTCACTTTTGGTTTTGTTTCATTTGGTTTAGCCTTTTTCTTTTAATACTTGATCAAATCTTTCACTTCCAATATTCTATGGATGGGTTCAAAAGCAATTTTGTTTGTCTTACATATTGTTCCATATATCTGTCTTGAGTTATGCTGGCTTCTCTTGTCATTTTGACACTGATTTACTGGAATGAACTTATATTTTAAACTCTATTACTGTTCTTTAAATGCCTTCCATTCCCCATTAACATTTCTTAACAATAGTTAGTTCTAATTAGTTATTTCCAGCCTGTTTGCAAATCTAGCACAATATCTTCTGAAAACAAACTTACTGAAAAATATCAGACATATGAAGAAAATAAGTGATCAAGTGACTTTGCTGCTGGTAGTTCATCT
Source organism: Anthoscopus minutus (assembly GCA_013399455.1). NCBI lineage: Eukaryota > Metazoa > Chordata > Aves > Passeriformes > Paridae > Anthoscopus > Anthoscopus minutus. Next base: position 150,041 of record VWYI01048868.1, on the reverse strand, counting down.
ATGTTCTGTGTGTGCTTATACCCAGTTACATAAATGTCTAATAGTCATTTAACTCCTAAAGGTAAGGAAAAATTTAATTCTATTAAAAGGTCTGCTGCAGAAACCATTTTTTCAATGACCTATAGCAAGCAGAGATTTGAAGGCTGTTGAGTAGGTGATGGATTCCTATTAGGGTGTTCTAAAACAGCAACTGAGTCCCCAAAACTCACTCCCACCACAGTGGGATGGGGGAGAGAGTTGGGAGAGTAGAAGTGAGAAAAATCATGGATTGAGATAAAGACAGTTCAATAGGGAAAGCCAAAGCACACAGGCAAAGCAAAGCAAGGAGTTCATTCCCCTCCTCCCATGGTCGAGCAGGTGCTCAGCCATCCCCAGGGAAGCAGGGCTCCATCCCACAGGGACTTGGGGAGACAAAAGCCACCACTCCAAACATCCTCCTCTTGCTCCTTCTCCCCCCAGCTCTCTGCACTGAGCATGAGGCCATAGGGTCTGGGACATCCCTTGGCTGGGCTGGGCTCAGCTGTCCCAGCTGTGCCCTGTCCCAGCTCCTCGTGCACTCCCAGTCCCTCTCTCGTGGGGTGTGAGGCAGAAAAGGCCTTGGCTCTGTGTGAGTGCTGCTCAGCAACAATGAAAACACCCCTGACTTTCCAACCCTGACTCCAGCACAAATCCAGAGCACAGCCCTGTACCAGCTACTATGGAAAAATTACTCTATCCCAGTGAAAACCAGCACACTTTCCTACTGGCATGTTTTGATGGCTTTCTAACTGCCCTCAGGTATGTGTGTGCCAGTGTTTGTCTTGATCTTCAACAGGTTTTCAGTTTTTCTAGCAACAGTAGGGAGCCAGAGCTGTACCAAGATCACTTTATAATTTTCAGTGAAAGAAATTTGCATGTATGTTAACATTTTTGTTCTGCTTTTAACCAAACAGCTGAATAATTTGCTTCCTCATCTGTCTTTCATGTGCTGTTGCACAGACATCCATTACATGTCCTCTACAGCAGCAAAAAACCTGTGTAGAGATGTCTCATTCAGTGTTAGTTTTTTTTCTAGCAGAACTGTTAGCGGAAAAATTTATTTTAAATTTATTTTAAATAGTGCCCATGGATGTAAATGAGCATAGGTGCTTAGAAAGGGAGAGAGAAAATATAATTTTTAGAACCATACAATTAATACAAGTTGAGGGTTGATGCATTCATGGTGTGCCATTCTGATCCATGTGATTGTTTTCTCTCTCTCCCTTGCATGCTATTTCTTCATGCTTTGGTGCTCTTGAGGTATGAATTTTAGTGAAATAAAGCTAGAACTGTGGTTGTTTTATTACTTGTATTACTGTAATTCTTAGGAATCCAAGTCATGAGGCACAATTTCACTGCCCTAACCACTGCAGCAGTGCTGAACCAGAAGAGATTGCTGAAGAAATTGCAGCACAAGAAAAAGGAAAGCACAGGAGTGGAGGCAAAGGGAGGAATGCACAGCCTGAGTTCAACACCCTGGATAGGACTGGTGGGAGTCTGAGGAAGTTTCTTACTCCCCACCCTCTGCAGTGTTGATTGCTCTATTAGGTCTTCATTTCTTCCTCTGTTTTGTCTTGCTGATAGAGAAAACATAATTAATGTGCTTGTTGGCAGTTATATTCTTTGAAGATGTTGCTGAGGAGATCATTGGGTCCTAACTAGAACTTCAGAAAACCCTCTGAAATATGAAGAGCAGTGTGGGAGAATGCACACATTTTTTGGCTTCTGTTTGGACTTTAAAATATCAGCTTAGGTGAACAACAGTAATAAAACTTTCAGCAGTGGTGGGGACCATGAGGATTTTTGAAAGTGAAGATGAATCCTATGGAATTGGATGGACTGGAGGGAATTATTGCTCTTCTTTGCAGCATTGCTTGGAGCTGTGCAGTCAGAAAAAAATCCACTGTAGTACTAAAGTTACAATTAATGAGGGACTGCCTGGCTAAAAGGCTTAGCTGTGTGCATGGATAGGAAAGGTCTTGTAGGAAAGACCTTGCAAGACTTCAAAGCCTGCATTCCAGAAACTGGAATGTTTAAGAGAAGTGCAAGTGCAGCTTGATGAAAGTAAATAGTTAGACCTTGTCTGAGCAAATATTTACAGTAAGTTTGGCATTCATTTTGATTTTAATGGTACTCAGATTTTTAAGGGGAGCAAAGCACAAAAAAATGAAGCAGATTTCATCTATGCTTGATTTCCAGGTTTGATTGAAGAGCAGTGGGACAGGGAAAATTCCTCTCCCCTCACAATACTATTGCTGTCTATCCATCCCCATCTTTGTGTCTGCTTGCTCTACCCTAAGCCTCAATGCCCATTTCATAACACTTAGGTGACCCTCTAACTGTGGTCTTTGGCTTGTTTCCTACATGCCAGCAGCTCAGTGAGATAGAAGGATGACACAAGAATGAACACGCCCTTGAGAAAAGAGGATTTTTGGAAAAAAGAGCTGTGACAATCTCAGCAAGAAAACTGCCTTGCTCTATTCCTCTGTGTTGTACCACAGTATCAAAGAAATGCTCGACACATCTGTCACATTACCTTTCTTCCCAAACAACCTGCAGGACCTGCAGTTTAGGCAAAGCACTCTGAATAAAGAAGCAAGGTACCAAGCTGCTTCTTAAGTTGCTGTGAGAATTTTGTGCATTCCTTCCTGCATCGTGCAGCCTCATCCCTGTGCCTCGTTACAGCTTCATTGTGCTCCATCACTGTGGCTGTAAGAAATGTGAGCTGCTCCTTGTGTCACTGCTGAGTGGAACTGAGGAGGCAGCTCAGCTCTGAGAATCTCCAAGCAGAAAAAAATGTTAAAAAGGTATAACAGGGAAGGGATGAGTGGGGTTCTGGTAGTAAAGGGCTGACTTTTATCTGAGGTTGTTCTGAATTTTACCAGAAGCAGGGAGGGATGGTGCAGAACTGAAGGGATTTGAGGCTTTGCTTGCCTCCACAAGCCTGTCACAGTTGGCAGTGATTTGTCCCTTTGACTTAAAAATTCACTCACAGTGTGTGTAATCTTTTCCCATTACACATAATTTTTAATTTCATTTAAAAATACATGTTTGGAGATAGTGTAACCCTGTCTACACAGCACATCTGAAATTTCAGCATGCAAGTGAGTGTAAAATATTTGATTTGATGCTGTTCAAACCAATGCTTGTTAACATCATGGTATACAGGTAGAGAAAGTATAAAAATATGGTGTAATGCAGTGGAATGAAAAAGTATCTTTCCAGTTCTATTCTGAGAATGCAGCAAAAATAGCCCAATGTCAAATGTTATTTGAAAATCACTTCTTAATGTGTCTGATACGCTTATTCTTTACGTGAGCCCACTGCTATCTTGCTTATGCTGAAAAAATTAAAAAAGACCTATATTAAATTTTTTTTTGCCTCTAGGTGTACCAATAGTTTATTGGTTTAATTCTCAGCTCCTTAAAGTTTTTGCATTGACTAACTGATGGCATTCCTACCTTCATGTTGTAGAAGAGAATTTGAACCTAACAGCTCCATGTACTGCTTACAAAATCCTTTCTCTCTGCAGAGGAATGAATCCCATACAGTTTCACTTCTTGCCAAATTGAGAGAAGGTGGCTGCAAGGAACTGTAGCACTGGGATGTCTGCTCTGACACCAATGCTGGACTAGAAGTAGCAACACAAAAAGCTTTAAACCCTGGCAGACTCAGCAGTGGTAAAGGCGATGCTGTGAGAGGCTGGATTTTATTCTTCGCTACCAACGTGCAGTAAGAGTAAAGCAAGCAGCTAAATGGGAGAAACAGGTATTAAAGACACCACATATATTAAAATGAAACAGCATTTTTAGCTAAATTGGTTGATGTGTACATCCTAGCAGGACTGTCTTGCTATACTGTGTCTAACCTTTAGCCACAGCTTGGATTGCAGGCTTGAGTTACGTGCTGACAATAACCACACTGTCTCGCTGACTTATTTTGACAGTTTATGTCCGGTTACTTTCAGTGATTTGCAAAGCTGACATTTCCCTTTAGTGAACCTGAAACTCCTTTCTGCTGTATTGCCCAGATATTTTTAACATACCAGGCAGTAATGAAAAGCAGAGAAAAGAGGGCTCCGTTCTTGCTGAAGCTGGGGAGGGGTTCTCACAGCAAATACAGGGGTGAAAGGAGCTGGAGTATAAAAAACGACTGGGCCCTACATTGTAAAGTTGTAGTCAGAGGCTTATTTCTATTAATTTCTCATGTTGTAAATGCCACACTACTGTTCTGTTCCATAGCAGATATTCTTCTGATCTTACAATATTTTCTTTCCTTATGGTAAAGTGTATCTGATTGAGCCAATTTATACTGACAGCTTTCCTAAGTTAACTTCTCTGTGAATTCCCAGTTCATTTAATATATTTTCCTCATGCTTCCCACATTTGAGTTACCTTTGTTCTGTGTCTGAAGGATAGGAAGCTGATAGTTATTTTATATTTATATTTCAAGGCTGCTTAATGTTTAATGAGGCTGAATATGTTGTAAAAAGCTTCAGAACACTCAGGCTGGTTAATATTTCATGTCGATCTACAGAGACAACTATATTGATCTTTTAAGCATCTGCTAAACAAGACAAGGAATAAATTAGATTTTGGTCAGTTTGATTTGGCTGGTGAGTTAAATAGCTTTTAGAGCATTATCACCTTTTAAAATGTTTTGTTTCCAGTTGAATAAAATAGATTTTAAAGGCAGTATTTCATGTCGTTTCTCATTGCTCTTCATCTTGCCTGTTTCATTTCAGCTGTGTTTGTGTATGTTATGAAGGGATGCAGGAATATAAAGAGGGGATGTTTGCACTGTCTGCCTTATGCACCTGTAATTAGACCTTCTGAAGCCTCAGCTGAAGGGCCCTCCTTGTCCCTGCTGACTGCATTCTGGACACAGGTTCCCACTATTAAACTGATGTTTATTTACATCACAATTATGTGCCTAGAAAATTCTCTGCAAACACTGCAAACCTGGACCATGAATATAGTCTGATTCAGGGGAAAACCTACTTTATCCCCAGGTTCCTTTTCCCAGAGGACCTATTTTAACATCTTGTATCCAAGGTTACTTTTTACCAGCTTTGGGGTAACAAGTGCAGAAAATGGATTTCCTTGCAAAAAGAGGAAAAATAAATTATCACATCCATTCAGATGTTTACAGAATTGTCCTGTAAATGTACTGTAAGTGGATAACAAGGCTTTAGAAAGTTCCTTTTTATACTGAAATAATTTCATAACAATTTTGTGATGACTGAAATTTTCCAAACTCTGCAGCCAGAACACGTATCACATGTAGAGCTGATCTAGCACAGACATTTTTATTAAGAAGCTGGGTAGGCATCCTTGGCACAGAGCCATGGGGTTTGACTGTTAGCTCAAGAATAGGTTATGCAGCTACCCTAGAGAAAGATCCATGCAGAAAACATTTGCCAGTTTGAGTAAACTTAAAGTGTAAATTACTGCATTTATTCTCTCCATGAAAACCATACTCTCTAGCCTACAGTATACAAATACCTTTCTGGTATAGAGCTAATTTTTAAATTATTTTGTAGTAAATGAAATATTCCAACTCAGTATAACCCTAAATAAGTCTGTTTTAGGTTAGATATATTTATGTTTATGAGTATATATGGGAATAATGGAATAATACATTTTTTAGTCCCTTGCATTTGTGGAGTTTTTTTTTGATTGTTTGTTAACTATACTTTGCTGTATCCAGTTTGGGGCAGACGTAATAGCTGTAAAAACTTCATTTCTTTGGCAGAAAACAATTTAAAAGTTATCAGCAATTTGAGGAAGTTTGGGGGTTCCTACATATTACTGAAATTGATGAAACTGTTCTCAATTACATCTGTACTGTTAACTGAATTTAAAACTGAGGGACAAAGAAAAAAGGCAAAGGAATTGATGCAAAAAGTGCTAAACTGAAAACAGGAATGAAGAGAAGCTTTTGGTTTTGTTATAACCTATGATACCTCTCCAGCACCCTTTTTGCTTCATTCCTGCTGCCCATGGAATTTCCTTGTGAATTCACCCTTTAAAAAAGATGCTCCCATATGATTTTGAAATGTCTCACCTATATGTTACCATGTAAAGATTTCAGGAAGTTTTAGCTATCTGAAATCTGTTGCACTTGTCATTTGATGGGCTCTCAACTAGCATTCTTTCCTTTTGTGTCCCAGCAACCAAGGCCCTGTGTTATGCAGTGAAATCCATATTTAAATTTAAATTTGGAGGGGGGCATTGGGAGTAAGTCTCTGACCTGTCCATCTCGTCAATACTATATTCTGTATGTCTGTATTATCTTACAGTTGATATAATGATAAAAGCTCATCTCCACTTTTATTTCTTCCTGAAACATTCACTGACTTTTATCCAAACAGAAGGCATGTCCCAAGAAGCCCTGAGAAGATCAGGGTCTGGGGAGTTTGGTAAGTACAGTAACTACTTCAAGGTATGTTTTCAAAAGCTATACTAATTTTTCATCTTTAGTGCCCCCACTGGTCCTTTGTTAGAGGCTGTCAGGCTACTCCCACATGAAGAAAATATTTCCTGGACATCTCAATGATATCTAAATTCTTGTTGATATGATGGAACATTGTCATTTCTAATGCACGTGTCACCCTTAATTAGTACTCAGATTTGGGATCACGCAGGGACTTGCTTTATACAGCTGTTTCAGGTATGTGGTAGTTTCAGACCACAAATGTGGCCAACTTCACAAATGAGGCCAACTAAGAAACATTTAAAAGTACCAAAATGGCAGAAGTTAGCCAACCAGACCATATTTGGACCCTTTATGATTGCAAAATGAATTCTTCCACAGGGAAAACAGCTAACATGCAGTGTATGAAACTGAGCTCTGTTGCTTCTGTTGCCCTCAGAGTCAACACTTGTGCTGAGGATGGCTGTCCCTTACTTATCAATAGGAACAGTAATGCATAGCCATGATAATTGTATTCTTGTCACTGCCATGGTGTGGAAATGCTTCCATTTGTTGGAGATGTTTTCCTTTGTCCTGTGGAGAGGCAGAATGCAGGTGTGAAATCACCTGGCGTGCCACGTGTGCCCCTTGTTCACTGTTGCACACTAGGGGAAAGATGCTAACTTGTTCTTCTGAGGTTGCTTTGAAATTCATCATGACTGGGATATTCTATACAGCACTCGAGTCTCAGGGACATCAACCTCAAACTTCAGTGGGAAATAATCCTCAATTCTCCCTGTGAAGTTAGTGAATATTGTTGATAAGCTGCTTGCTGGACATACTGAATGGAACACAGTATGCACTGAATTGAAGTGATGAAAAGAAGAAATGCTTTCAAGTGCTTGACCATAGACCAAGTCAGGTTTTGCAAAATTTTTAGCTATGCAATCTTTTTTTTGTAGATCCTTCTGTCACTCTGTAAAACTCACTGCATTTACTAAGAGTAATGCCACCATGACTCAATAAAATGCCTCAGGCTCCCTGAACAGGCCACTAAGACTTTACACACTGCCTTCCATGAACTAGACTTACACCCTATCTATCTCACAGGAGTATGAATCAGTCTAATTCCTAAATGTTAGTGATCAGTGGTAGCTAGAAGATCAGGATCTGATGGTTGTAAGGTTATTTCTGAGCTCCAGTCCCACCACCCCATTGTTTTGCTTGCCTTTGGGTGGCCAAGGCCTTAGACTAGGCCTTAGAGTAGTTCTTACACTCCTTAGAACTAGGAGTTCATGAGAACTTCACTGGGATCAAGATCAGCTTCTGCAGAGCAATTAAAACATTATTCCACTGTTGTAAGGTACTTGTAAGTGAAATGAGAGCAGGACAGGCTGTGATCTCCTTCCTTTAGGGAGTTATGTACAGTACCTTCTATTGGAATAGGAGACAGATTCAACCTGATTGAACCATTAAATGGAATTATAAGACAATGAACATTAGCCACTTAGCTCACTTCCAAATTCCAATAATTAAAACTGCATGGGCAATAATAATGGCTATTCCAGATATCCAAGTAAAAAAAAATGCACCTTTGATGTATTGTGGCACAGGCATAGTGAAAACACTGAGTTAATGGAGGATCTATGTAGTAAGTTACCACACAGAACCTGCAGTTGGAAATATATAAACACACTTCCCAACAGAATTTCACTGTGTCACAATTGATTAAAAAAATCGGCAATAACTGACAAGATAGGCACAAAATGGATTTTCATGTTGCTGGGATGAAGTATGGCTCCCAGCAATTAATGGGTTTAGTCATATTAAGCAGATAAATAATGCTATCTGACATTACAGTATTTCACATTACACTAAAATTTTGTAACGTTTGCTCATAATATGAGTTGAAATATGTTACCTAGGAAAAAAAATGTTATCTCTGGAACAGTCAAACCCCATTAGAAACCTTAGGCTTGAAAAATCACAATGTTAACAGTTATATCCCCTAGCAAAGGTTTGCTTTCCTTAAATAGTGTTAAATTTAAACCCAGAAGCTCTAGTCTCTTTTGGAGTTACTCTTCCATAGTGCATTGAGCTTGAAAGGGAAATTTAGTGCATGGAATGTACTGTGCCATTACTGAATGTTGGTAAGAGAAACACCACGAAGAACTGCAGAAGCAGGAGAGCCTTTAAATGAAACCACATCAGGGAAACTTATGTTCTCTAAAACTGTTTCTACATTCTGCTTTATTAAAAAAGCTCCTAATCTTAATACAACCCCATTACCCACTATTGATAAATAATTTATTTTAAACCTCATTCTAATTGGCATGTTTGCCTTTTTCCTAGCTGGATATATGCTACCTGAGAACCATTCTTTTGGGAAAAAATGAAAACCTTTTTATGGACCTAAATTTTCAGCTAATGTTTGTGTGAAAAGCTCCTCTGATTTCAGCATTCTTACTCGTGTAAGTATAGTTTTATCCTGGAAAATACCACTGTGTTCCAAGCAGTAACAGGAATCAAGAACAAATAGGAGAATACAATTTTTCTCTGGTGTGCTGCTAATTCTGTTCCAAATTCATTTAGTAATGGGGAAGAAAATGTGATTGCTTGTCAAAGCACAGATGTGTTTTTTTGTTGGGACGGTGCACAGTGCATTCAGAAGTGTCATGTTTAGCTGAAGGCAACAATGCTTAGTGTCTCAGCACCCAACTCCCACTGAATTTCAACAAGAGTGAGCAAACAACCTTCCCCTGGGCTCCAGTGAAAATCCTTGGCTTGGTATCCAATCTGAGCTGCAGTTTCACTTGCAGGAAACCAGTGGTTTTTTGAGGTCTTTTAAGGTATTGTTTCCTGAAACAGCAGAAGATAATCTGAGTACACAGAGAGTACTGAAAATCTGCTAGCAAAATATGTTAGCTTGATATAGATTGTCAGGATTATTGAGTACAATAAACCTTTCCAAATCCAAGCCATAAACAAAATATATTATCATTTAGATGTGCCAAGACACGATTTTATTGCATCCCAGATAACACTGCATTTAGGCTTTTATTTAACTTGAGGGTACTGTAAAAGCAAAACCAGTTCACTTTTATGACATTTGCCCTACTGTGTGTTAGTGGGAGAGGCAGGGATTTTTCAGAGATATTGCTGGCAATGTCATAAGAAGTGCACCCCAAAAGCTTATTAGTGGTGCCAGCAAGCACATGTAATCTCTGTCAGACTCAGCAATCTAGATTTAATTATCTTCAAGATGTAAAATATTCCACCGTGCTTCTTCTATGACCTTATTAAAATGACACTGTTTACAGAGGTCACAGTTCTGCACTGTCTCCTGATTTTCACAAGTATGTTAAACTGCTGAAGTGTCTCACATCCCTGGAGTCTCAAAGCTCCCCTCTGCACAGTTATGGGACCAGGAAGTGATGTTTACACCAAACCTTCCAGGAACCTCCCAGAGAATGCTACTGTGGAGTCCTCATCTCCCAGTATTAGTGGCCAGAACAAAATCGAGTTGCAGCAACTATGTATACTGCTCTTCTTTTTGGCTTTTCTTTTTATTTAATGAGGCAACAAAGAACAGTTGGTGAAGTATGTCTAGATGCTTTTGGAAATGACCACCCCAGTATTTTGGGAACTACTGGCTTTAGAGGTTTGATCTGTGTTTTCACATCATCTCTCTGCTAATCTGTGTTAATGTTATTGCACCTTCACAGTATCAAAAAGAAGGATTGGTTTTATTGTGCTTATTTTAAAACCAGTACATTTAAAAACAACCAAACTTAGATCTAAGTTGGGTATATAAAAATACATGTAACAACTCACTTTATACAGTAAAAAAGAAAGCACCTGTGTGGAAAGCTTCCCCCCTTTTCTGGAAGGAGACTTGTTTTAGAGTTGGTTCAGTAACATGTAGTTATATCTATACACACACAAACCCAGAACTTCAGACACAAAAATCTGTCCTCTTATGTGGCAGATGAGACAGAAGGCCCAGAGGGGTGATATGTCTCATTCTTTCTCCATCACAGAACTGCTGCCATTCACACTGTGTGAACAAGAGCAGGGCTTGGGTAAAGTGTGAAAAGCAGGAGATAAATTATGCTCCATGTGGCACAACCCAGGAAGCAGCAAAGCCAAGGGCCCACCAACAGTTGCACGTTTCCCTGTTGTCAGAAGGAGCAGCTGCCACGCTGGACTCTGCATCCCTGGCTGGCAAAGCTGGGGTCAGGGGCAAGGGCCACCTGCACACCTTGCACATCAGAGTAGGAGCCAGGGGGCTGCTGGACACTCCTGCAGCACCACTGACCCTAGTGGAACACAGAAATTGTGTGGAGAGAAAGCTGGTATCAAACTCTTCTCTGGGTAGGAGGCTCAAAGGGTTACCTCTAAACTGTTAGATGCTTTTAGAAAAGACAACTAAATAACTTAAATCTATTTAAATATTAGGGTTCTAATCCAAGTGTATTTCACTATGGGAAAAGTGGGTATTTGAAGAAAACACTTGGCTATTAAAGCTCTTTGCAATGTTTTTAGAAGTGCCTTTTCCATGTTGGGCTCTAACCTATTCAGAAAAGTTACCTTCTTATTTTTGAAAAAATAGACCTGTATTAATTATATACCGTATTTAATCATGTGAAAGGAATAAAAAAGCTATTTCTACATAGTTTCTGAGGTAATAAGCTGGCATGTTAAATATAATATTAATGCAAGTCATTCAGTTTTGAGTGTCCCTTGTCCATCTTCCCTCTAGAGGAGATGGACACGGTGATTTCAGTGAAGTGGAGAAAAGATGTGTGGCACACTGGCATTGTATCATAGTTCATCGTGGTTTCTCGTGAGGTCCTCCCCATAATTAGTAGCCTGACTTCCAACAAACATATTCCAGTTGTCCAGAACTTCCTCCTTTGTTAGTTTTTGATCCTGGTAGGAGGAAAACAAAACCTCTGTAAGAATATTTTCAAAACTAAGTCAAAGACACACCAGCACAGACTTACAAGAGCCCTGGGAAAAAACAGTGGACTGCAGGTTCAGCAATCATTTGTAGCTGTCACAGTGAATGAAATTTGGGCCTCAGTGGAAGACAGAAGTCCCACAGGATTCAGCTGGGTTAAACTGCTAATTGCAAGTTCTTTGTAATGAACTCCCTGCCAAGCAGTAGGAAGAGCAGGTTAACAGTGGATTACCTGGTACACAGTTCTGCCCTGTGGTCTGGGTCACCTTCCTGACAGTAAAAACTAAAATCCTCTGGTGCACTTTGTGGAAGATGGTTGCTTATGTTAGGAATTTACATTTCCTGTGTTCAGAGTATTTTGGCTTTCAGGTTTCAACTTTGCTTGCATTACACTTCTGAAGACCACCACCATCTGGAATATACTGCCCCTGATCAGAACCAGAGTTTAAGTGAAAGATACGTGCTTGAATATAGACTGAGTGGTTTTGCTACCCCTACATTTGAGTACAAGGAGTATCTAAATGTAGCTTTATTTTCCTCTTTTAGTCTATATTAACATACAAAAGTCATGACTACTCTTAAAGGAAAAAGAGTGCTTTTGCTGTGTTAAAATGTCCAGGCTGAAGATGATCGTTTCTCATCTCACCTAATGAAAGCCAGGGGAACTTTTAGAACTGATAAATTTTACTACTTTGTAATTCTAACAGTACCAACTGAAGCTGGCATGGAAACATTAATCCACTTGCAAGTCTAGCCTCTAAAGTTAGTTATTAGGAATAAATTCTTGCAGGCTGGTATTTTAAAAAACCCACAACACCTTATGTAACTTCTTTAAAAACGATACTGGAACACTACATACCTTGTCTACATCAGATTCGTAGACTAAGTGCCTGGCTTCAGCTAGTGCATGATCATAGTCTTGGGGGAGGATCCAGTGCTGGATCTCATCTTTGTCCATCTTTCCATCCTTGTTGAGATCACGAAAATCTGAAAACTGCTCACGCTCTGTGATCACCCAGTCAGGCTCTGGTCCACCCTCTTCATTTGCAAACATATCAGCTGGAGAGGAAATAAGGGTCTTACTTGAGTCCTATTTACTTTGCAAATTAAGCACAAACTAAAGATATTTCCACAGCGTTCCTCAGAGGAGGCTGAACTTTTCACTCTTTGCACAGTGTCTCTGTACAGAAAAAGAAATGTGGGGTGTAAATAGAGTAGCTGTACCTTCTCTCAGGCCTATTTTTTCACTGCTGGTCATTCTGCCCATTCTCACACTGCCCTGTATCCTACCTGTGCACTGCTGGTGGGGCTAACAGGAGAGGTGAACGTGTTCAAAGACCATCATCTGAATTTCAGAATGAGCAAAATCCTCTAAGGATCTTTGGCTGAACAGCAGTCATAAGCTTTAGTGCTAGGCTCGGTCACACGGGGAGAAAGGAACTCAGCTATTTTATCTTGTCCCTGCCAGCAAATGTCTTTGTGGATAAGATCAGACTCCAGCCAGCAGACTGATTACAGGAAAAAAGGCACATGGGGAATTTAGGCAAACAAAAATTGCTAAATGGAACTTGCATGCATTTGTACTGTTTTAAGAGAAGTCTGTGTAAGAGACATTCAGCACAGCAGATCAGTTCTCTTTTAACCATGCAGTGCTGCAGCACATTCCAGTAGAAGACACTCTTCCAGGAAGACAGAGCTGGAGAAGCCATGAATCATAGTGCATTCTGTGAGGAACCACAGGCACAGTGCACTTGTCACAGGCTGGTACCTGGCAGGGAGCACCGTGTGTGACACAGGATGCAGAGATTACACACATGAGCTGCTCTGCACACCACTCCTGTGCTACATTTTGGAAATATTGGTAGGACCACACCACAGTGGCAGTTTATGCTTCCTGCATAAACACAGGAGAGTAGCAGTGATTATTAAACCATGTTCTTTACATCACAGGGCTTTCCAAATCAGGAGTGGTGTGTCCATAACATTCTTCTGGTCACTGTTGGAAATCCTTTCCTGTGAATCAGGACTGTTTACTCCTCAAGCCTTCCACTTTTCTATTTAGAATTAAAGCCTGCTTTGTGATACTATTCTCCTCTCCGGTGCCTTTTGGATTTGGTTTTCAAGGATGTGATAAGGAAAAGTGTGCCCACATGGATGGTGTGAGAGTCAGAGGCTGGCTGATATCTGTGGGAAACATAAATGCTGAATTCAAAGGTAGGAAAAACCTCCCTGACCCTGGAGTGTGAGTGTGTACACTGGGCTGAAGTTCTCCATTGTCACTGTCCCCAGTGGCCCTGAAATACTCTGTTACCTGCCCATGCACAGTGAGAATTCAGTTCTCACTGCTCAACAATTTTATAGGTATTTTGTTCTGCTGCCTGGGTAAATATAAGCCAAATTTTATAAAAGACAAAATGGGAGGAAAGAAGGAAAAGGAGGGTGGGATCATTCTGTAAGCTTCAGCAAATCTCCCCAACAAATGCTCCATCTAGAGACTGAAAATTTTGGACTTCTTTTTGTTGTTCCTTATAAAGCAGCAAAGAAGAGATTTCATTTTCTGTTGGTTTCTTAATCCTAACTTCATCAAAATTTAAAAAAAAACATCTGAAAAAGGAAAGTAGGAGTATTTTAAGCATAGTTTTCTCAACTCATGAAGAAAACTTCAGACAACACATTCACTTTCTTTTTTCATTTTTTAAAGTGCAAATTATATTGTTTATTTGAAGCAACTGACATGTTCTGTCAATTTGATTTTTATCATCCTTGCCAATGTGGGGTGATCGTGACTAGAACATTCTATGTTCCTATCTATAGAAGACAAGAAAAACCAGCATTCACATGGTAACAAATGTTGACAATTACCTTATAATTATATGTAGGTAATGTCACTGAATGAACTGAAATTACTGTGGAAATTATGCTGCTCTGTTATTTCAGTCATAGATGAATAGCATTCACTTTCTGGGCTAAATATAATTTACAAGGAACAGAACCCCCTGCCATTAATTAGCATGTGTATATTGTTCCTGATTCTATGTGAAGTGATCTTTATAGCACCACTAGAAACAGAAAGGTTCATCCAACTTTGCACTAATGCCTTCTTAGTCCTACTTTCTGGATTTAAAACTCATCAAAATATAATGGTATCATCACTACAAAAGTATGGGCTTTACTTACTAATTAAACTAGGGAAAAAACTAGTAGGAACAAGGTGAATTTTCTCTTTTTGCAATGGTTGCTTCCCAGGTGTTTTGGATATTCAAGAACCATCCAAATTTGGGAAAGGACTAATTAATTTTCTGATCCTCCTGCATTTCTAAACAACCCCTTCAAACAGTGGTTAACATGGTGTAATATAAAAAGAATATCCCTGCCATGAAAAATATTCTTCCAGATTCTTTTCTTTTGTTCTCATACTCTTAGCTAAGTCAAACAAGAGGAGAATCATCAAGAGTCATACTCTTAGCTAAGTCAAACAAGAGGAGAATTTTGTACTGTGAAGCATGAGGAACTTTTGCTGGTCATGTTACTATCTACCTAAAATGAAATTAAACTTTCTGGGTTGGTATAAAATAGTTGAACTGGAACATGGAACTGTTCACTCTGGGTTGTTAATGCTGATGCAAATTTGAGAGAAGATGGAAAAATGGACTGGAGATTAAATCAGAAACAGGTAACAGCACTTACCAATGTACTCATCTTGATCCACAAAACCATCCTCGTTTTTGTCTATGTCTTCTAAGGTTTCCTGGAAAACAATTTTGCATAAAAGTAATCAAGAAAAAACTGAGAGCTCTGACCACATGCCTTTGATCATTTAATGTTCTGAGGTCTTGACCTACCCCTGTACACAAGTGAATGCAGCCTCACAAAATCCAGTGTGACTTTTGTTTACACAATGAATACACAAGTATCCTTTCATGTTGGAAAAATTCCCTGTATGAATGAACTGCTTATGTCAGGGGCAGATACCAGCTTGCATGAAACACTCAGCTGCTGGATGTCAGCACATCCTCCTTTTATTTAAGTCTGTGCCCCAAGACTGTTTCTTGATTCCATTTAGGAGCTGTCTAACAGCACTTAAGAAGTTTTTCTTACACTGAGACTTCTAAACCAAGTGAATATCATGAAAGGCACCCTTTTCTGTTCCCCATTTAGCTATTATCTGTGTGTGTCTTTTTAAACTCTGCCTAGAAAGGTTAGAGAAGCCTTCAAAGTTCATCCATAAAAGTAGAAACAATAGAATTGATTTTGCTTTTCTTACTAAGACAACAATGTTTTTCATGTGCTCAAACTCCTCTGGGTGAAGGAAAGCAGTGAATTCTTCACGAGTAGCAGCCAAGTCTCCATCCAGATCTGCAGTTTTGAATCGTCTTTCATCTCTGGGCAGCATTTTCTTAAAACTGTGCTGATCAGTTGCATCTTGGAATTCTGGATTTTCTGCAAATGAATCAAGATGATCTCAGAAGAGTTTTCCTTTAAAACATACCAGGAAAACAAAGCTGTTTGAGTCTAGAAATAAAAAGGTGTATTGCCAGAATAGCTGCTGTTCTAAATGGAGGTTCTTTTCCCCAGGAAGTTTTCAATTCAGGGGTCAAGTAATTGGTTTGATTTTTAAAGATGATAGTAGTAGAGGTAAATTTCTGAGCAAGCCTTCTGTTGCAATCCAGAATAATGGATTTTGCAGAACTGTATATTGTCCCTCTGAGATTTTTTTTATCTGCCTTTACAAGCATCATTTAGGCAATATTTGGGGTAGATCTCATTCACAGAAGTTTTCTTCTTCTTTAGGAATCAATATGACCCAAACACCTATTCAGTTTCAAGAAGAGCAAACCAAGGAAATGTAGTTTCAGAAGGGGGAAGACTGACTGAAATTATCTCAGTGCTACGCCTCTGCTACAGGTAACCCAGCAATTATTTTCAGTTTAAAACAATGACATTTTTTCAGGGTGTTCAGTGACATAAAAGGAATTGTATTTGATATAATTTTTAAAATAGGATCATTAAACTGATTTTAAAAATGAAAGATACTCATGACAATTTCACAATTTGTATGTTGGGAGACAAACACAGGTGAAAAAGACTAGGCTAGGAATTACAGATGAAAATTTTAAGTATTCATTAACACAAGCCCACAGTGCTGCTCTCCAAGTCTTGGGGTTTAGAGGGAACAAAGACAGAGGGCTGAGAAGGGTTCCAGAGATAATTCTGCAGGAACTGTGTGTTAAATATTTCCTTCCACAAATGTAACAAACTCCATTTTAATCTAAGGCAGACTTTGGAATTATTACTGCTACAGGAAGCTTGCTCAAGAAACTGCCTCTGCAGTAGGTAAATATTGTCTTCTCATTTCCAGTAAGTATAAATGGTCAATTAATACTGATTTGTTGCAATGTCAGTATTGCCCTTTAGCTTAAGTGATCTCTTCTCCTCCTCTTCCTTCATTAACTTATAAAAGCAAAGAGAAACGTGGAGGGGGGGTGGGGGAATTCAGGTATATTTTTTAATAAATGTTTCTTTTGCCTGATTTGTTAAGGATTTTCATTTGCAGTTGATCACAGTCTGAAGCGTGTTGTTCTGCAAGAATGATTTTAATCAATAACTGCTATAGCTTAGACAGACTAAATTTTTAACCTCTAGACTTAAGATTTTAGAGACTAAATTCACAAATACAGTTAATTAGACAATATATTATTTTTTAATTAAAGGACCCTTTTTAATGTTTAAAAATGATATATTTCTAACTGGAGGAGACTTTAATAATTCAGCTGTGTCAGTATATTTAATGATACCTCTACAAAACCTTCTGTGTGCTGGTGACCCATGTGCAAAGAGCTGCAATAAATAGCTAAAAAGTGCTTTTGACCTCTGAGCATCTTTAAAATTTAATGTGAGCTTCAAGAGTCAAATGTGACACCAAACTCCTGTTGACTGCAAGCTCAGAAATGATATTCTATAAGATCAAAAATCCTTGATCATACAATCTGAAGATGTTCTCTTACCTAGATAATAACCATAGGTGGCTTGCTTGTATTCTTCCCAGGCAATTTTATCATCCTTGTTTAGATCATAGTCTTTCCAAACTTTGGCCACGTTTTCATAGATGTAGCGTTTCTGTACTCGTTTAATCCAGGTTTTTAATTCCTCTGTTGTGATATAGCCATCTTTGTCATCATCTATTCTATCCACAATCTTCCTGTAAGAGATCAGCATCTTTAAAAGCTGGCTGAAAACCAAACAGCATGTCAGGCCAGTTTTAGTAATATTTATCTGGCCCTGATTCTCCACAAAAATGGGACTGCTCCAAACTCCTAAAGCTGTCCTACTGGTTAAGGCATTCCTGCATTTCATGCATCACCTTAAGGAGCATGTTGTTATTCAGCACTGCTACAAATAATTCAAAGTGAACTTGCACAACCAAAATCAGTTAGAACTACATATTAGAATACCTGGCTTTCTTAAGCTGTGCCTCCTGTCCTAGGGGGACCTGCTCTTCACTGCCTATAGGGAGTGGCCATGCAGGCTCAGAGCAGGAGACAACAATTTCACTTCAGGACAAAGCCTGTACTCAAACTTGCTGGAGGCAACCAGGGCCAGGATTTGGTGGACATCTGCAGCAGACTGACACCAGGCTGAAGTGAGTTATATGACTGTGTAATGCTGGGGATGTACACCAGGTACAGTCTCCTCTTCCATGCCTGTCCCTCCACTTGCTTCTCTTCTTTCATTCCCAAGGGAAGCCAGTATTGCTGGTGTTGCCAGGAATGCCTGTTACTCACTAAAGCAATATCAAGTCTGCAGCCACTGCTGGCAGCTGGGCTATAAACCTCCAGTGTAAAGCTGCCAGCCTCAAGCACTGTTGAAATCAGCAGGAGTGAAACATTCTGCATACAGCTGCAGTTAAAAAAAAAAAAGGACAATTCTCTCTATACAATTTATGTTCTCTGCAACTGATAAACTCCCCCATTTTGGGGCTGAGCTTGTAAAACTGGCTTACTGTCCCTGCTCTTGGAATTGAGCATATCCACCTTGGTTCTCTGGCACATCCAGACTGGCTTTGGGCACATCAGCACCCTTCACCCTGCCCATGAGGGTGCAGGGGCAAGGCTGTCTGCACGTGCCCTGCGCCTCGTCTGGTGGCTGGCTCATGCCTATGGAATATTGACTTGGAAAGCAGGAGTAAGAGCAGGAGCTGACTTGTCTAAATCCTGACATTCAACAGGTGAGCTCCCTAAACCTCCAGGCAGCCAGCCACAGGACACAGGGAAAAAGATCTGCCCTTTTAAATGTTCTTTTCAATTCCACATCTTGGTTCTTCACAAAGAATACACACTTGGCCAACTGGAACTGTTCAAGCAATGTCTATTCCCAAGCTTTTTTTACAAAAGTGGTTGCTGAAATAACAACAGCAGCTTCTGCTGAACTTACAGCAATCTCATGTGAGTCTGATAGTATCAGACTGAATTTATAAACATGCTGTTTCTGAGTTATAGGGCAAAAAAAGGGCTGCTGAATTTCCTTACTGAATCAGTAAAGCGTGAATTAACTGATTAGAAAACCTTTTCTCTTTTGTATCAATCTGTTGCCAGTGGTCCCTTTCCCTGCATGATGGACTCTATTAGTCACCAGATTTTCCCCACAATTAATTTAATTTAATTTGTTTAACTGGTATTTCTTTCTACTGTTAAGGTATCAAATGACTGTGCTAGTAGGTCTTGGCAGTGTATAACATGAAAGAAGTCAGGACAGTGTACCAGAAAATGTTTCCTTTTCATCTGCTTTTATAGGTCCATTGCATCCATGTACACTATTCCACCCCACTTAGCAGCTGAAGATGGGGACAATGAAACAGGCCTACCTGCCTACAGGCTCCCAAAGGCACAGATAAAAAGCTGTTATATGGACTGTGGGCCTCACTTTTTACTGTTATTATTGAGATGACCAATATGCTGCCACACTTCCTAAGCAGAGTAAAATAGCTAATAAATACAGCAGTGTGCACTCTGGTTAGAGCAGCAGACTGCATGTTTCTGCTTTCTCCCAGAAATCAATAAAAAATAGCTTTTCATTAAATCTGCCTTCTTTCTAAAATACAATCACTTGCTGAGAAGTGACTCTGTTTGTAAGCCACTGCAGAAGTTGCCTATAACCAAAAAAAGGGGGAAGGGATTCAGTATATCTGATCATTAAGCCACAAGATGTTTTCTAAACCCTCTCTTTACCTCCCAGTGTGCTGCTATCCAAAATTACAAGATTGGGAAATGCTTAAAGTTATGAAACTTTCCCAAAAGCCCCCCAAGAATCACATCCCTGATGCTGTGATGCACAGTCCTCAACCCACAATGTGTCCTCAGAGGATCACTTCAGTCACCTCCATTTAAAAGATTATTGACTGTGGCTGTATTTTAACGTGCCTGAGCCACCCCACCAAAGGGCAATCAGTGAGATCACTGGAAGTCAGAACTTCTTCCCTTGCTAAGTTAACATTTGTAAAAATTGTTTTAAAACAGCTGTATTAAATCATATCCCTGACTGAATTATCTCTAAGTGCAGACCAGTATTAGGAGGGTATGTCCATTTTGGTGATAGAGCTCATGAGAATCTAGGTCACAGATCATGGATGCTGAGAACATGGTTTCTTTGCTCCTTCTTGAAACAATGTGGATGAAGTCGATCATTTCTGGTAATCACTTTATCTGTTTACTCACTGAGATATGTAAATAGTAGTGACAGCTTTCAGAAAGATCAGGAGGTTACTCAGTGAGATTACAGTGCTACTGCTTATGGTAGGACTAGACAGAAAATTAGCAAGTGCCACTCTCTGTGGGAGGGAAGGCGGGGGAATCTTAGCGAGAACATGCAGATATTTTAAACAATCTTCTTTGTGGTAACTACATTAAAAGATCTTTCTTTAACTCCTATTAAATTTAGTTCTGCTTAATGACCTGGCTTCCCGTAGGTGTAAAGGAGGGAGAAGCAGTAAAGTAAGGCATGGTCCCAGTTCTTTGCATAAAGAGCAGCATGGCAGTAATAGCAACTGAAACACTTTGAGCGAAGATGTCAAGTGCGAAAGCTGTGGGAAGATGATGGAAGTGGATCTGTAACCGTAGCTGTAAAGAAGGAATGGTTTCAACTCGATTAGCACTGATATTGTGTGGCCAAGTGTCCCAGAGGCAGGGAGCTGCAGCAGCGAAGCCCTCCGGCAGCAGGTCCAGCACCCGGTACAGCAGCTACCCCCGCGAGGCTTACAGCTGTGGAGCCAGAAAAGGCAGGAGACAAAAATACCAAAACCATGAACTGTTGGCTGCTCCTCTGTGAAACCAGTGGCGTGAGAGAAGTCAAAACCAAGAGGTTCGACCCACAGGTGACACTGGCGTTCAGGGCACCACTTTGGGGTGCAGGATCCCACACTGGGGCTCAGGGCACCACTTTGGGGTACAGATCCCACACTGGGGCTCAGTGTCCCCCTGCACAAGCCCCTCAGGGTGGGATGGGTCCCGCCTCCTCCGCCCCGGGCCCACCTCGGGCCCTCCCCCTGCCACGTCTCCCGCCCGGGCCGGGCGCTCACCCCAGGCGCTCACGGCTCTCCTCCGGGCTGAGCTGATCGAAGCTCCGCGCCTCCTCCTTGCCCAGGAAGGCCTCGTGGTCGTACTGGAAGCCGGGCCGGTCCTCGTGCTGCGCGGCTCCGGGCCGGGCCCGCTCTTGCCGCGCCATGGGCTTGCCCAGCGCGCCCGCCGCCAGCAGCAGCNTCCGCCCCCGGCCCGGCCATTGGTAGCGCGTCCGGGCCGGCTGCGCCACGTCCGCGCTGGGGCCCGGGCAGCGCGGCCGGGGCTGCTGGCAGAGCCCTCCTGGGGGGCCGCGGGCAGCAGTGGGGCCGCTCCGCTCGGCCATGGCCGCAGCGCCCCGATCAGCCTGATAAACACCACGGCAGCTCGAAACAGTGGGTGCGGCTGTCCCGCCGCCGCTGCTGCTCGTTCATGCAGAGAACCAGGTTGATGGTGGTTTCTGCTGTCATCCTAAATCGTTTGGGAAAGGACAAAATTGTGATTTCACACTTGTGTTGATACTCCAAAAGTGTGGAGGGAAAAGGTTGCCAGCACTCTCACAAAGGATATTTATCATGATGGGGTCACTTGTCACTGTCACTCTAAGGGAACTGAACTTGAGATCCTGAAAATGTAGGAGAGGGGAAGCCCAAACCATGTGACAAAGAAAAAGGTTTTGGTTTGTATTGCCTAAAGTGAAATTTCTTTTGTTCAGAGTAGTGGAAGTCTCTAGGCAGAGGTAATTGATGCCCTTTCCCAGTATGGTTCTTTTTCCTATGATATACACGTCATTCACAGCTCGAGAAATAAGAGATTGTCATTGTGTGCAGTACATTGCAGGGTAATGACCCTGTTGCTAAGGGGTCCTGTGGTGAACTGTGCTCCACCACCAAAGCTGGTCTGTCCATTGTTACTTTGGGCACTGGGGGTGTTGCTATTCCAAATTGCAACAGCTGGTTTGTCAGCCCGGGCCACGGGGTATATCAATGCCTGATGTGGCCTTTGGGTGTACCACTAACACGGATGTGCAAGATGCTGCACCAGACCACAGCTTCCCCTTATGCTGTTATTACACTGGTAGAACTCCTTTTGACCTAAACCTCATGAGCTGTGCCTGGTGGAGGATTTGGTTGTAATGACTGCAGAAATGCGGTGTCAGAGATTTCCACGTGTGCTGTCTTCTGCCTTTTGTGTCTCATGCAAAGAGTAAGTGAGAGCCATGTGGGGCTAGTGCTGGTTTGCCTCAGAACTGCTGGCAACAACAGCGGATTTCAAACATTTCAACAGTCAAATATGTTGGTTTGTGACTTAATTAGACAGAGAGGAGATGCCCAGTAGGCCTGGAGGGTCTGCCCTCTGGGGGTGTTTGTGCATCCACAGCTGAGCAACTACTTCGGTGAGAGCTGGGATATGCATGTGGCAGCTTGAAAATGGCTCAGCTGATCAGACCAGCTGTGTTTGAGTTTTTGAAGCTAGTGAGATGTAATCCTTTTACTTCTTTATTTGTTTGTTATTAAGCATATACCTTTCAAGGCCAAGTTTTTGTTAACATATTCAGGAATCTAATATTTGTGCAGTAATTCAGATATGTGATTCTTTTCTTTGCCTTGGTCTTTTAATATTCCTGTCTTTGCTTCCTAGATCTATAATGCTGTTTTTAGCGGTTTTTCAGAGGTGGATTTGTGCTGAGGTGCTAAATTTTTAGCTTGCATATCCACAAGTGCTGGAGTGTTCTGCTAGTTAAGAGACTGGTCATTTGCAGGGGTAACAGGTAGGTTTTACTGCCCATTCACCCCATCAGTGTTGTAATCAAACATCAGCTTGATGCTTGATCTTAGCAGCAGAGGGATATGAAGTTATTTGAGGGATCTGGGAAATGAATTTCTATGTTTTGTTGTCAGAACAATTTGGAGGCACTTCTGTGAGGGGAGCTACAGTGAGAGCAGTGCAGAATGGGCTAAGTGCATACATGGTCGTTCTCTGGAAAGCCTCCAGACACTGGGAGGCTTTGCCTCAGGGATATGGGCTCTGCCTGTTGGAATATTTCAATTTTGCCCTGGGTTTGGGTTCCAGTGAGAATGAGCCCTGAAATACAGTGCTGTTATGAAAGATGGGAAATCATGAGTGTTCTGATCCCTCCAGACTCGGTTTGGGACCATTGGTAATAACAATAAAGATTTGACTGATCCAATATGACTTTTTGTGGAAAAGGAATGATACTGCCATTACTTGTCCTTAGAGGGCTGAAGTCTGAGACTGTAATGCTGAGAATAAGGGTGCGCATTCGGTCAGAACAGTTGTTGATCTGGTCAGTCTTAGCATTGCCAGATCTTTGTATCACTCAGATTAACATTTACAGATTTTGCTGTTGGGCTGTCGTGACCTTCAACTCTCAATCCTTTGTGAAGACATGCTTTCGACTCTTTTTACTCAATTCACAAACTGGTAGTTTTCTCTTAAGTCCTTCATCCACAATGCCTATTTCTTAAAATATCTGTATTTTCTGGTTCAGAGATGTTACTTCGAACATCTATGAGAGAAACTTACTGCTCCTGAATGATTAATTAGTTTTAGAGTTTATGGGGCTGTTTTCACTGTCCACACTTCTTTCAACAATGCATCTGAGTTTTATACACATAAGGTTTCTTTGAAACATTGCAAAATACCAGATCTGCAACATCAACAGTGTTTTTTAGCAATACATTTATGGAGGAGCAGGCATGCTGGGTAGTCCATAAGCTTTTAATGAAACGCTGGCAGATATTAGGGTTTTATGGGCTGGAAAACAGTGCAAATCAAAGAGCTTTGCTTACTGTTTATAGCATTTTTCCTCTGAATCTAACAATATTTATCTCACTTTTTCCATCTTGTGGTTTGCTCTTCACATATTTACTTTCCTTTTCACTGATATATTTAAAGCTAACAAACTGTTTTGTATGAAATATATTTGGAGTTACAACACTCCTGTCATCTCAGAGCCTGAGATGGCTTATTTCACATCTCTCTTTGTCTTCAGGCTGCCTTTATCCCAATGAGGTTACACACACACCTTGCATCTTTAGCCAGTGTTTCTGGACATCATTAATTGTGACTTCCCTGAGGCCATGCAAGTGATCCCTAAGGGCTGCTGTGCTTTCTGACTGCCTGCTGGCTCATACCTGCTCTTGTCATGCTTCCAGTAGCAAAGCTCTTCTCAGAGCATACCTCTATCAGCGTGTTTTTCTAGTTCTGTCTGCTAAAATAGTCAGAATACTTGATGGCATTAGAGTATCCTGGAAAAAATATATGTCTGAGAGAAGCAGATGATTTCTAAGTAAACAAAATAACTTGCTTTTAAGAGAAGCTACAAATGGAAAATAGAACATTTTTTTTCTCCTCAATTCTACTATAGTTTGTAAATCTGGAATCATTGCAATATTTCTCTGTACACAGAAAATATGGTTGGTTTGAATGGATTTGAGACTTGTGTATGCCAACTCAAATTAAATTATAGAAACATAAGATTTGCATTTCTGAATTATTTTATATTTTATATTCCATAATTATATTTTAAATTCTGGTTAGCCTAATGTAGTTTACTCAGGTCACAGTATCAGCACTATTTTTTGAAGCTTTGTCTTTTACTGAGGATACAGAACATTTTCAAACTTGTTGGAAAATTTTCATTGCCACCAATAGACTGCAGCTCAAGCTGTTTGTTTACAGTGCTGCTGTATTTTATTGGAAATGTAACAGTATCAGTATTTCAGAATGAGATTTTAATGTATAATTTACTTTGTATGACCTAGCATTCGATACCCTGTATTTGCGCTTTCATCCAGATTCTGCAGGGTGTTAATTGCTCTCTTCAGCTTGGGTGTACAAGTGTAGATGGACCTGTAACTTTTGTCTCAGCTCCTGTGGGAAACCACTCGGAGCACAGTCAGATCCCAGCCTGCAAAGAGCAGCAGGAACTTTGCAGGAGAGGAAAAAGGGGAACTTTCAGAGAACCACTTTGATTAGACTTAGTTTTGGCTTGTCCTGACTAGCTGCTTCATCACAACACCCTATCTCATCTTTTTCTTAGCATGGTTGTAGTTTACATCACTCTCTCCTCCTTATCTTCTGTTCATCTTTTCCTGCCTGGTTGCCAGAAGAAAGTTCCATGACATAATCTGCCCAAAATAATTGTGGCCTATGCTATCAATGAAGCTGACAATCTATTTGCTCTGATACACCACTCCTTCTCTTTGCCTGTCTCATCTGCATATGCTGTAAACTCTTTGGCAGGGATTTCTTCTGTTCCTGCTGACTGGTTTCTGCTTACTACAACTGGTGTCTGTTTCCACTGATTTTCTACTGAGCGTGTCCAGTGTCTCTCTTCACTTGGACGAGGTCTGACTTGGTCCTTAAGGTGTCAATAAGCATAGTTAACAAGAATTTTGGAGCGCTCCTGAAGTTTTTCTCGTGTCAGGAATCTTTGTGATCAGTGATTTTTCGAACATGTACATTTTCAAGTGTATAAAAAGATCCTTTGCTTCTGACAGCGTGAATCCGTGCACTGTATGTGCAATTTGCCCTGGTAATTACTTACGTATGGTGATAACCATAGCAACATCCCAGGTAGATAATGTCATGCAAATTACTGCAGCTCCGGGGATGGGAGATGTTAATACAAGTGTGTACTTGCGCCCCTGGTCTTCAGCATTTTGCAGTGACTTTCCCTCTCCCTCCTGCGAAACACGTTGGTTTAAAATTTCCTTTCCTCACTATGATGGGGAAGCAAAAGAAAACCTCTTGCTATGTTTCTCATTGGTATTCACAGAGGGAGGGGGGAGGATGGTCCTTCAATGTTTCTGTCATGAGTAATTTTGTATGCACAGTGGAAATTCCACAGTGTATGTAGGGCATAAAAGTCTAGAGACTTGGATGCACTGCTGGGCCGTGTTGTGCTTAAACCCGAGTTCCTGCATTTGCAAACACACAGTGTGGGCACGTGGGGGTGGAATGGCAGCTACAGATGTTTTTTGGACTGAGGTGTAAATGTCCTCAAATCAGTTACAGAAGATACGGGAGAGCAGCTTTGTTGCTCAAAGCAGACATTGCTGTAGCTGAATACTTATCAGGGCCCGTGCATTGTTACTGAAATGAGGAAATAGCAGAGAAGGAGCTGGTAACAGTTATCCCTTGTTTGGTCGTGAGCAAGAGCAACAAAAAAAACCTGTAGGAGAGCGGATCTGCATGTACACTAGTCCTTGTGTAACCTTAGAACCCTGGATGTATGAAGTAAGGTACACCTCTGACCTGTAACTAGAGTCTTTTGTTAAAAATTTAGAAAATATATCTTTATATATAGGAAGATCAGGAAAATCGATTAAGTAAAGATTTTGCTTTTTTTTTTTTTTGGTGAAGAATGAAATTGTTGCTGAATTCGTTTTTCTTTGGAGTTAAATAGTGAGAGTGTGGTTTTAGTGCTGCAATCTATGCTGAAGTTGCTTATTACTGAAAGTTGCACTGCCTCAGCCTTTAAATGAGGAAATACCCCAATGAAAGAGAGTGGAGAGTGACAGAAGGATGTGCAGGGAACCACAGGCACAGGTAGATCACAGTTTGTGAGGGACATGTTCCCAAAGCAGCTGTGCTGTTCAGTGGGCCAGCACTGAATAGTCTTCATCATAAAAACATAGTCTGTCTCAGACAGAACCATGGGGGAGAGCGCAAACAAAATTATTGAAGTCACTGAGAAATTTTATTTGTGCTAGAGGTAGCAGACATAGAGAGTATTAATTAACTGGAGATAAAAATACTTCTAATCTGCATCCCTTGATATCTGTACAGGAGGGCTTGCCACTCTTACAGGTCTGCCTGCAAATCCCAGATTGTAAGGTGTAATCTTTTGCCCTCTAATTTCTCTGTGATTTAACAATTCAGTGCTGTGCCTGATGGTAGCACTGACAGCACTGTTCAGCTGTGCCAGCCTCCCAAGCAGTGCAATTTGAAAGGTGCCCACATTCAGGTAATCCAGTTTGTTGTCAAACCTTGCCACAGTGCCTGAAGTTATGGACACCCCTGATTTACACTGCAGTATTTCTTTTAGACAGAAACACCTGCCTAAGAAAAACAACCTGTACCAGAAAGAAATAGATAAGGTCAGGTTTTTTAATCATCTGACAGAAACTATTGAACCTAATTATGTGCAGGAGATCTTGCCTGTCTGCCTACTTTGCATTTAATGGATTTATTTTGTCATTTCTATTTTTGGCATGTGATTATCAGAGAATGGCCTCTCCTTAAAATCCAAATCACACCAAAGAGGTGCTTTGGATAGCCTAACTGAGGCCCTGGCAAGTTAAATACACACTTCTTCAAAATAAAATTCATAATAACTGCACTGCTAGACCTGCTGAAACCATGTTCATAGGCCAGTTTCTGACCAGTACCATAGTCAGAGAAAACACTTGACTGCAGTTATCCAGTCCTCTGCTTCCCATGGCTAGGATGTCTTCTTCAGGACTGAACTGACCTCCTAAGGGATAGAGGAGATCAACACCAGCATCATTTTTGTTTCCTGGTGGCTTTGTTCCTGTTGTGAAAGTGCATTTTCTCTGTGGTTTTGGTTTATTGCTGTTATTCACAGAGTGAGGTATGATTAACAATGTTTAGAAGCAAAAAGGCTGCAAGCAACCCAGGAATGTCTGAGCAATGGTGTGAGCTGTTAATGAAACTCGTAGCAATTGAAGATCCTAAAAGTTCATCTCAGAATCTGCTGACTTTGCAAAGCTTCCCTTGGAGCTGCAATACCGTTCCAATACAGAGGGAAAAAAGTCTGCATGAGAAAAGATCTGTCTAGGTTAATGCCACATGTAGGGCTACTGTTGGATTTTGTGATTCTGGTTCCCTGCTCTGCTGAGGGTGCTGCTTTCCTCCACCACATTTTTTGGTTTGTTTCTAGCTAAGCACACAAAGGGAACCTGCCAGCATGTGAAACCCTGCTGTATTAACTAGCTGGGCAGTTTGTATTTAACAAGTGGGTATGTGTTATCAACAAGCAAAGGAAACAGTAACATCAAATTCATATGTCAAAAAGGCAAGTGTTTAACAAGTATTATTTGATCTATTATGATTTTATTTACAGTCTTTTCTCCTTACTTTTTCTGCCTCAGCAGTTGCTCACCTTTGCTACTTTATGACATGAAGTTCAAGGATACATCGCATTATCACAGAAATCCGTGGAGAGAAATTGGTTTGTCATTAATAAAAATTGTAAAACCAACCCTACAATAAACCCTGCTTCTGGCCACGACCTCTGCCTCCTGGATGCAGCAGTGAAACACAGCCCAGAGCTCTCACTGAATGTTTTTAACCCAGGGTTAAAATCTCCATGTGCAAAGGTCAGGTGTAGAAAGGCCTCATCACAGGGCTGAGAGATGCCTAAGTGCTGTAGCTGCAGAGCAGCCTGGAGTGGAGATATCCAGGGGCACAGAGGAACTTGGCTTTCTTTCCTGGCTCATTCATAGGGCAAAAGGGGTCTGTTCAATGCCCACCAAAATCAGCCAAAAGCATCTTAGTAGCTTTATTTTCTCAAAGATGCAAAGCAAAGCCACGCAGCTTTTAGGGCAGGAAGTGCAGTATGCTGGAAGCAATGTGAATTCCTTTTGCTCCTTTTTGCATCACTAATTTTTATTTATCACACAAAATCATAAACTGCACATAAACTTAAATGCAGACATAATGTACATTACTATGATAATAGAGAAGCCGTGCTCCTTTAACCAGACAGATGAAATAGAAGTAGACATATTGAGTGAGTTCTCCTCAGTGGAATGTTCAAATTCCTTATTTTTTCCAAATCTTTAAGTTTTAACTTGTCTGTTAAGGATAAAAAATATAATTACACTGAAATGGGCTTTCAAAGGAGAGCACATCAACTAAATTTCTTCAGACAACAGCATATGAATGTCCAAAGACTTGGTTGAAAGCCTTTCATACAAGGCCTTGCACTCAATATCTTTTTCAAGTTTTGTTGGCTTTTTGGAATATGCAAACCATTCAAGCAGAATATGCAACAACTAGAGTTTTGAATGTGTATAAATAGCACTCATGTAAGTTAAGTTAGCTGCTTAAAAATATTAATTAAGGGAAGTCTACATTTCCAGTTATTGTTTTGTTTTGTACAAGGTCACAGCACACCAGGGTTTAACCAGTAACAAATACAGCCAAAGTAGATAGGCAAAGCCCAAACACCTCTGAAAAAACATATTAACTAGTGCCAGAATTGTGAAGTGCAGATTTAAATAAACTGAGTTGTGAACTGAAACTGGCTACAGTATATTTGCAAATGTCAGTGAAGCAAACAAGCTCATTCTTTGCCTGTGAAGTTGCATTGGAACATATCCCATATACAGTCTACATTTCAATTGTGAGTATGGGATTATCTTTTAGGTTGTTAAACAGAATCATACAGGCAACAAACATTACATCTTGGGTTTTCTGTGAGTGAAAACTGTTGTGTCAAATATGGTTAGATTTAGTAGGGTTGATGGGCTTTCTTCAAGGTTCCTAGAATTTATCTGTGAAGCATAAATAATTATTTAACAACTAATAGGGCGAGGCCAGAAATATAATAGCTTTTATGTTGAAATTAACATCAAGTGATCTGTAGACATCTGCTAAGCAAGCCAAATGTGGTCTATGTGCTGTATGTTTTGCCTCACTGCCTCAAAATAACAAGCAGTGCTTACATTTGGAGGGGCAGTTTTCCTTGTTGAAGTGGAAAAAAACCTGTTCTGATAGAAAATCGCACTGTTAGGATCAAATGTGTGATGAACATTAAATAGCCCTACAAATTTAAATAATGCTCAATGTTGAGATTTCAGCCTCGCAAATGCTCATTTCCTATGTGTGCTGTGGTTCAGAGGAAAAGTTCTTTCTTGTTAGAGAGAAAACAAAGTATCACCCAGTATATTCCAGCTCTTGGCTGTTTTCAGCTTTCTGGGGTGCAGTAAAGTGGGGGAGCCTGGGCTCCAGTCATTTAATTTTTTCCATAATGACCAGAAGGGTGAGGGAATCCTAAGAAAAGCTGCTGCATGAAGAAAGCCTGAAAAAGTTCCAAGTAGCAAAGACCCTTTCCAAGCAGATACTGGCTGTTGCCTTGCAGGGACCTGCATTGTATGTGTGAGTGTTTGGGTGCTGTGCATGCCAGAACAGAAACTGTGCTTCCTTTCCTTGAGAGCGCCACTGTTGGCATGGCCTCTTTGCTTTGCTGCCTGTTGCAGTTTGTCTGCTTTCAGGGCCAACCATTCAATCTTTGGCATCTTCTCTAGAGGTCTTGGCCTTTCTTCTGTTTTAAAAGTATTAGAAGGAGGTTGAATTGCTGAGTAGGGAGTGTAATCTTTGTGAGGCCAAGTCTAAAGATGTTAGTAAGCTCAAAGGGCTGCACTGGCAATTTACCGTGTACTATGCAGGAATGAATGAGAGACTCATATTCATTGTGCTTATGAATGCTCAAGTTCTTTATGTCCATATTTAGATCTATTAACACGATAGGATTAAGCCAACTTGAATTTCTTGACTGAACAAAGCACTAAATGGCAGAGCCTCGACAACAGACCCCGTAAATGTGAACTACCACCAGCAGCATGGCTAACACTGGGGCTGGGATTCTGTGGGGTTTGGCAGTGACACAGAAGAAGCTGTTCTGAACAAGCTGGATTCCCTTTCGTACAGGAGGCTTGGCACCAACCTCCCTGTGAGCTGGCTCAGGCCTTTATGGGGGCACTGAAGGCTGGGCTCGGTGCTGGACTCAGCGGCTCTGCCCCAGGCTTTCCTGAATATCGGAGTGCAGCCTCAGGCTGCTCTGGTTCACCCTGCCAGGAGTCCCTGGGAATTTGTCTGCCAGTTGGGTTAGCCAGAACACACAGTGCTCCAGCCAAAGTCAACTTCCCCCTGTGAGGGTGACCTCAGTGAGGAAATGTCAGAGGCTTACTGGGCCAGTTTTCAAAGCACACCTCACCCTTCCCAGCAGGGATTTCCCCAAAAGGTAAGTGGCAGAAATTTCTGACCTGTGCTAGCAACTCCAGAGGACAGTTAGAGAAATAGGACAAAACATCTGGAGGAAGGGAGCTGTTACACTGGCAAATCATGAAGCAATAGAAGCATAGAATGGTTTGAATTGAAAGGGACCTCTAGGGGACCATCTAGTTCCAAACCCCTGCCATGGGCAGGGACACCTTCACCAGAAGCCAAGTTTAGACTGTGACATTTTTCTTCACTGCTTCAAAGCACAAATGATGCGAAGGAGGAAATTCTGTTTATTGAAGTAGTGCACAAAGGGGCTTGGAGCCTGAGGAAGGAATGCTTCAGGAATTTTGTGCACAGATCAGGCTCCTTGTCCTATCCACAGTAGAGCAAGCAATATCCAGGCTGGACAGAGTGTGGAGAGCCAGAGCTGTTGTTTGGGTATGGTGGCTCTGATTGCTGCAGGGACTAAGCATGGACTTCATTCTCAGTGGTATAGTTGGGCTTCCTTGCAGGCATTCATCTGATATGAGTGAGGAAGTTTCTCTATGCCCTTTGGTCTTTGGTTTCTGAGGGAAATGTGAATTGATTCCATATAGCAACATGTAAGAGCTCCTGTGAGGAGGGTGTATAACAGCCCATTCAGCTTTTCTTTGATATTAGGTTACTGCTTTTAGTACAAAATACATAGCAAGGCAGTAATTTCTATGCATGTTCTAGGGTGGTGCATTATTGCATTTTAACACTTGACATGAGCATAATTTACACACAGTCACTGCTTTGTCTCCCATGAAAAACAAACACTCTACCAGCAGATGCAAGAAATCTACTAAAGATTTCATATTATTAATGTTTACAGCATTTTTTGTAGCGCTGCCTGTTAATTACCACATTTAAGAGTGTGCCCTTCTACTGTGAGGGGTGGGTTTCTATATGCAATGCTGCTTCTGGAGAGAATGTTGACACTAATTCAGCATTGCTGCATCTGGAAAGATGCTGCTCTCAAGCAAAGTGCTAACTGGGACTAAGCCTGTTGTGAAAAGTGACACTAACATGGTGAAAAATGGCTAGGGGGGAGAAGTAGACCCCATGGTTTCAGAGGCTTCTTGCAGCCCCAGTGCAGTACAAGTCTGTGAGAAAATTTGCCATGTGTTGGAGGGAGTGTGTTTGCTAAGGCTGTGAGGCAGACACTGGTCAAAGGAGGGTGTATGCAAATCTGAAACTCTGTCTCTAGCCCTCACCATCCTCCAGACAGCAGCTTCTTCCTCCTCTCCCAGAGGAGTGCCTCTGCTGTATCCAGGCATTTTACTGGGAGTGCACAGCTTGCTGGGTAATGAGCAGTGCTTTCTTCTGTCTGTTTTCCTTCTGAAAGTGACTCTAACCATTTATTTCTTCTTTTGCCTGGCCTTCATGCTTCCATCTGACCATTTCTTCTTGTGTGAGTGGAAAGCCCCGCTGTGTCTCCGAGTTCAGACACTGAGGCCACCAGGGAGTTGTGCGTGGCCCTGCAAAGGGGAATCACACAGGTGGCAGAAATGTGGGGAAAGGTGGCATCATTCAGTGAAAAGAAAAGAGTCAAGGAGTTCCCAACTTGGCATCATGCCCTCTTGCTGTTCTTGTTCCCTGCATCCCCTTGCTGTCCTGTGGCTGGCAGGCAGGGACTCTGGGCCTGATGAGGTGCTGTGCACTTGTTAAGAAGCAGCTGTAACTACCTCAGTGGTGTCTGAGACATGGCCAGCCTCCCTCTTGTATATTTTGATTCTGTGTGCTGCTCTTCAAAGAGTGGAATTATTAGGTTCTCTGGAAAAATTACAGTTTGGCCTGTCTTTATGCATCTGCCTCTTGCTGTGATCAGGGACTCTTTTTTGGTTTGGGTCTGTCTTTATCTCCATAGGTCTACCTGACAGAATGGAGGTGTGATTGTAGCATGTTGGCCTGTCTTAATTTACCCATCAGAGGTAATAGCAGCAGTGAGGAGGCAGCAGCACTGGCCAGCAACCAATTTATAAAGTCTCCAGAGACCTCATGTGTGTATCTCAAGGTATGTTGACACTGCAGCAACTGCTGCTCTCAGAGATACCTTGAGAGAGCTGCTAATAATTTCACAATGACTGAATGGTTACTTAGCAATGAGTGAGTTCAATAACTGACGCAGAATTTTTTCTGTGCCTTGGGTGAGTTTTGCAGCTTGTCCTGAGTAGCATGCTGCTGTGGATGGGATGCACTCATTTTAGCTAGCAGGAAACAGGGATAGTGTTTTACATGAGTAATATGAATGTCCATCCAGACACATCCTCAGCACATATGGAACCAATGCTAAGAGACTTAAAGACGGAAAATGAGGCAAACATAGAGAAGACTAGCTCTATCTAAAGCATCCCTCAGGGAAGAGATGGGGACAAAGCAGTTTCAACACCAGCGCTGGAAGTATGATCCCACACCAGAAAAATGATGACCAGAACTGTTGAAACTCTCCCATGGTGCCTGTTTCTGGAAGATACAAAGTGCTGGCTGAGACTGTGTCATGCTGCAGAGCACCCTGCCAGTGCCTTAGAAGTGGTAGAAATAGAGCATGAAAAGTGGGCCTCCGACATGTGGCTGTTACCTGGCACAGGGCGATCCCTGGGGCATGGCTCCTGCTTTACCCTGTGGCGTGGCTCCTGTGAGCTGTCACACTAATGAGGGCCCACGGAGCTGAGCTGGGCTCTGCTCTGCCAGCCAGTGCTTCTCGCTGAGCTCTGCCTGCCTGCTGCAGCCTGGAGCTTGGTTCTCTCATCCTTGCAGGTGGGTTTGGGTTGCTAAGCCAGGCATCACCTTTCTGTGCCCATTCTCTTTCCTGAAAAAGAGCTCAGCTTCCCGTTCAGTCCAGCAGAACTGGACCTTTGGGCTTGAAAGCAATCCTAGATTTTCAGCTAACAAGATTTGTCCTCAGGACTTTTTCTTGCATTCTTCTTTGAATCCCTACTTTCTATTTTTACATGTTTCTGAATTTGATAGGGCAATGGGAAAAACCTGCACATGGAGATGGCGTTTATATTAAAATGAGCTGGCTTTGGTCTACAATGTGTTCTAAATGAGATGCACTGCAGTTTTTCAAGAGTCATTCAAGTGTGCTCCCCATAGGTGTAGGCTGACTGTGTACCACTAGCCAGTGGAACTTTGCCACAGCAGATGTGGTCCCGATTTGGGACGAGTGTCTGGCCTGGATCTTTCTGAATCAGTGTTTTAGTCACACCCACAAAAAAACATGCGGGACTTTGAGTAAAGCTTGCCGAGGCTAACAGGCGCGATGAAATAAGTGATGTGAAAGCCAGACCCGGCGGTTCTGAGTTGGAGCCGTCATTTTCCCGCAGGTGAATTTGGAGTTCCAGAGCCTCCCTCCCTCCCTCTCTGCCTGTCTCGGATGCTCCGCGCCCGCCAGCCCGCACTGCAGCAGCCCCACCTGCTGTCGGATGGGCTCCCTTCTTCCCTGCCGCCATCCCCTGCCATGGCAGTGATTCACTTCCCATCCCTTATCGCCCTCTCTCACCCTCCTGCTCCCTTTTACGCTCCGTTCTTTGCGGTCCTCGTGTTTGTCATCTCTTGTGTTGACTCTAAGGATACCTTATCTCTGCTTGTAAAGCGCTGAGTAAATTTACACAGGCTGTGAGTGCTTGGTAATAATAACAACGCTAATCTTTTGCTTTTACTAGCGTTTGATTTCAAGAGCTCTGAGTGAAGAAAAACTTATGAAGGTAAAGATACAGCTACAGTTCTTGAGGTGGTTTTATTATAGACTGAGGAGGGTGAATTCATGTGTTTTGGAGGTTTTTCTCTTTAGAAATGAGAATACCACGTACAAGTCTGCCCAGAATAAGAAAGAAAATAAATGAGACTTTTTAATTGACAATACTTGTAAAAAGGACAGGGTGATGCATTTAGGTACTTTTTCTTAAATTATCCTGCTGCTTTTATGAGTTTGAGATGAGTCATCAAGACTAAGGCTTATTTACACCACAGATTTACTTTGAGATGAGGGTGCTTTTGGAGGAGGAAAAGATTTTTATGTCTAAAGACTTTTATTAATAAATAAATAACTTTAAAAAAATTATATATATTTAAGGAAAAATTCCACAACATACTTCAACTCATGCCTGTTTTCAACAACAGCTTTGTTTTAGTCAATGTGGATGTTGCAGAATCAGGATCTAGATTATCAACTTTACTTCCCCTGGAAAAAACCCCTACAGTTCCAATGATCGCTATCTCCCCAAGTATCTTATTTTAGAAGAGTATGTTAGCCTACAGTGTGACATACTGCATTGCATTTGAGAGTAGGGTGAGACTCAAACCAGCAAAACTTGCCTCCAGAATGAGATTCCAAACATTTTGTTTGTGAGGATACTTTAGATTCATGCATTGGAAATGTGGAATTGAGAGTGCATGCATGTATGTGTTGTTATTCCCTGTAGGTTATGGTATGCACAGGTAGAAGTAGAGTGAAAAGGTGTTGGTATTTAGTTTGAGGGAGTGTGGGGATAACTGATATAATTTGTTTCCATGGCAAGTAGAATTAAAGTTTAGGCATTATCTGAGATGGACAAAGCTTCCTCCAAAATACCTCCTCTGCAAAAACCCAGCAAAGCAGGCTCCAGCTGACATTGGGAAACCCTTTTTATTTCTGACATAGCATGTGTTTTACACTTGGACCTATAAAATTGTTATTAAAATCTGTTGTTAAGTCTCCATATGTCATTTTGATAGGTTGATAGGACAGTTAATAGACAATGTTGAGCATCTGCTCATTTCCTGTACATTGAGAGCTGGATTCATCAGTGAAGCAAGATTTTAAAATATTATAAACCAAAAAGTGCTTAACCACACATTCTGAACACGTAACAAAGGTATTTATTTTATTCATGAATATAAGACACTTCCTCTCAAAATATAGTTTAGACTTTAATTTTTGAAGAGGATGTTTGGATTTCTTAGATGAGTAAATATTTTTGCCTGCATGTCTACCTGATCTGCTTTGTGCCTGTGTAACCCAGCAGGGAGAGCACAGCACTTTTTGATGCTCTCAGACAGGGTGAAAGTACCTCACTTAGAAGATGAGGGAGGCACAGTAGTGGTTCGTGTGCCACGTGCAGGTTCTCCACAGAGCTTACACTTTACCCCACAAGAACTTAAAATGTCACAGCTGCCACAAAGTGCAGCAAGTCCAGAAACTCAGTGCAAGGTGTACAAAATAAAGAGGAGAGGGAACAATGTAGCTTTTCTTGATGTCTTCTGAAATATGACCACGGGTCATATCAACACATTAGAAATTACCTATGGTAGCCCCATACAGATATATATGATGTCTCAGTCAGTACTAAGTACCTGGAATTTGAATTGTTTTCTTAGTATAAAGCATCTTAGTGGGTACTTCTGAAGCCAGAATCATTGCAGTTGTGTATAACAAGTAAGAATGTGCCCTGGCTTTACCTTACAGGCAGGACTCTCCTTCCCTTTCTAGGAATATTGGATTCATTTATCTTCGGATCCAGCATCTCATCCCATGATCTTGGGATCCACCCAGGCTGAGACATCTGGTAGCAACAGCTGTGTGGCAACTCAGTGTTTTGGTGTGTGTAATATTCCTGTGTGGGTGCAAAGTAGATTCAGATGTTTGGAAAATTGCAAAAGGGGTGAAAAAAGTATATTTTTGTGAGGAATTCAATAGGCAAGCGGGTCATCCTTTACAATAATTTTGTTTCCAAGTAATGTGATGAACAGGAATCTGGACCTCTGAAGGATGAAGCTTCATGCTTTCCACAGCCTTTGTGGAAAGTCTTGTTTCTGTCACTAGGCATGGCTCACAACCAATAGGAGACTGAAGTGATTGATTAATCTCTTCTTCAAATGGATTGTTAATAAGTTGAAGACTTTTTTATAAACACAGCAGTTAAACAAATGTATGATCATGTCTATGCACGGGCTCCTGTCAGTCTGCTCGCTCAAGAATGTGGCAAAGTTTATTGAGTGGTATTTCATTGTTTACCCAGGGTTTCAACTAAGCATGTTAGAAAGGTTTGAGTTAGCCAACAATCTGACTATCCCTAGATTACATGGCTGAGGTAAGAGGAGGAAGTTTTTAGTTTATTAAATCTACAGCTACAGTTGGGAAAAAAAAAATACACAGCATTCTGGGCATGTGAACCATCCTTCGGGCACTCTAGAGGGATTGATGGCAGCATTTGCTACGTTGAAAGCTCAGTGGATGTGAACTTGTGTCTGTTTGGCTCAATTACTGTGCTCTGAGCAGTGTAATTTAAATATTGTGTGTTTCCGGAAGGTTAACGTTGCTGGTACACTTCATGCTCTTCACTGTAAAAAGCAAGCACTTTAAAAACAAGTGACAATCTCCCATTTGCCACTGTGCAATCAGTGAAACTGGTCTGTTAAGATTGAAATTTTCAGGGCTAAAGTCAATTAGAGGGGGGAGGGGGAGTTTCTTAAATTTGTTAGTCCACGTGAAACAACCATAGAAATGACGCTGTAAGGCTGGCAATAAGGAGCAAGCAGCAGAACAACCAAATTGGGAGTTAAATTTATTTATATAAACAATACTTTCAGGGGAAAGGCTGTGCCCTGGGGGAAGAATTGCCCACCCTTGCATGGTTTAGAAACTTGTCAAAGATCTGCTGTCACTGAGGCAGACACTTTTTGAGTGGTGTGACACAGACATAAATTCTGCAGCTTCCCTGGGAGCTCAGTGCTGCCATTTTCCTGGTGGCAATATCCCATGTTCAACCTAGAGCGAGCTGTGGTTTTACTGGCAAGGACTAGCTCCCTGTACATGCCCTGAGGTCAGTGTCTGTGGATGTGATCATGAGGATAATCCCTTCTCCAGGCACCCTTACCCCTTGCTGGGCAGCAGGGAAAGGTATGGAGTTAGTAAACATTTATCCATACATTTTCCTATATTTATAGAGCAGTGCTAGCACAATTCCAGTGAGGGTTGCTGTGCTGCTGGTCATTGCACAGGGAATTCACCTGAGCTATTGCAATAATTTGTTCCTATAGCTGTGTTCTAGGATACAAGCCCAGTCTTCATTGCCATCCAGATTTAAAGTAAATCTTTTTGTGCTTTTTAATTTTAGATATTATTACGAGTTTCCTAGCAAAGTTTTGGAAGTCCAGCTGCAAATAGCAGACTTCATGAAATGGCTGTGTATATATATATCTATATATACACATTTAGATTTAGATTTAGATTTAGATTTAGATTATCTTCTTGACTTCCAATCACTTCAATGAAATGGCCCATGATTCTTATGTTATAGGACATAGTAAAAGATGCACCTGCCAGTTTTATTTCTGTTTTTATATTGTTGGAAGAGGTTTGGAAGTATGATCTAAGTATATTCCCAAAAGTTGAGACGCTCTTCTGAATCTTTCCAGTTTGCTGGAGGAATGTTGTGATGGGGTTTTTTTTTGGCTGGAGGGCAGCCCAGGGTCTTAAAAGGTCCATTTGAGACTTACAACCTCTGATTCTTGGAATCAAAATGTAGAGCCCAAATTATGGGCACCTATATGGGGGTTTCTAGTGAACTCAATGAAAACCTTGTATTAAATATGTGCTGTCACATACTGTGTTGTCTTCTGGGCAGATCAAAAATATCAGCATTTGTCATGGAGTAACTCTATTTTTGACTCAGTAGCAAATGAGCAGGAGCTGGACATGACATAGAATGGAAAAGAAAATGAAATATGAACAAGATGAAATCTTTCTTTAGCCATTTACAGTGTAGCCATTTGTCAGTATCTGGTAAGTACATATCTATTTTAAGAAAAACATTTGAAATGTGCCGCTCATATGTGATTTGAGTCCTAAATGTAGCTTGTGGTTATGAGTCTGTCTTTAGCATATTGTAGTATCCTGCCCCAAAGCCTTTTGGTCATGTAAACTTATCTCAGATTTAATTTTCTTTCAGTTGTAGTCTTAATGTAGGGGTTGTCAGTTTGTTTGCTTTAAAAAATTCTGTGTGATTTTTCTTTGCATTTTGCAAACCTCATCATTTTGGAATCCTAAATGAACTGTTAAAAGAACTATTTATTATAACCCTATTATATGGATATATTTTGACAAAGAATGTGCATGAGCTTGATGATGCATCAAAGCAAAAAAAACCCAAAATGGGCTTTGACTTTAAGAAAAAACTTGAACCACTGTCAAGATCAAAGTATATTTCATGTACTGGAGTCCTGATTCAGCAAAGCATGTAAGAAAGAGTTTCTGACACAGTGAGCATTATTGCATTTACTGCTGGGATTATTTCTTCTCAAAAATCCCAACCAAACAAAGCAGTTGCCAACAATGAAGCCATCAAAAATATTGTAATTTTTCTTAATTTTCACATCCTTGCACAGCATTCCTTACACAGTTTGCATTATTCATAATGAACTGCTTTAATCAGAAGGACTTAAAATTTTAAAAGTTCCTGCATTTGCAGATCTGTTTCTCTTGGTAAATGTGGTTGGGTGACAGTAAATAGCTTGGGTGCTTTTCCATGTCCTAGTAAACTTTTAATCAAATAGTAATGTTTCATGCAATAGACTTACTGCTCTTCCTCCTTCTCCATCACCAAGAGTCTTAGAATATGTATGCTGACACCAAATAAATGAAAGCAGTACTTTTTTTCTTAATGGAAAATGCCTATGAAGACACTCCGCTTCCATCCATCCCTCTTTGTTTCTCAAGCAGACCAGTGAGGGCTTTCAGCCAGACAAATGTTTTATGGCAATAGCTCTTTATGTTTTGGTAAACACCCACTTTCTAAGGGTCTAAAATGCTTTACAGCACTAATAAATTAAGCCTTGCCACATCTTATGTGGTAGGTAACTACTATGCCCCTTTTATGGGGGCCAGACTTTGGAGAATAAGCTGCATTCAACATGCCCAGAATGATCATGTGAATGCTGTCTACAATGGAGTCTATAAAAGAGGTATCTACAAGGGAAACCACTAGGACTTTTAGAAGCCTTGTTTGTCTTTGGACCTTATGCAGAGAGCTTTAAAAAAAAATTGTGAAGAAAACTGTGATGAGACACCAAGAAAAGTGTCAGAAACAATTCCTGGTGGAAAGCTCTAATAAATGATGAAATGAAGGTTCATCAGTCTGGAAAGAATGATGGTGTGAAAGATGGTCTGGGGGATCAAAAGGAAAGGTTTTAGAGTGGAGGAACCATGACTAGATTTTTTTGGCTATAATTAAAAATGTACAGGAGGATCTGGTCACCCCATAATACTTCAGCTGAGATAAAAAAAAGTCATGACATTGTTAACCATGCTCATTCCCAACCTGAAACCTAAATAAATCTAGGCAGCTGCAGTAACTCGGTTTTTAAATCACCACAACTGAGCTGCAGCTCTGGGTGGTTAAATGAACAGCTAAAAGACTTTCACCAATGTATTTGTGTCTGAAATCTGACTGGTGAGACCCCACAAGCCCGTACTGGTGTGCTAAACCACCTCTTCTGTTCATGCCCCTTGGAGGCTGCAGGGACAATGACCACTTAGGTTTGAGGAAATACCAGATCATGGAAGAAACTGTGTCACCAAGCATGTAAATCCTCAGAAAAAGAAAAATCTAAATTACTTTCAAAATTGAGCTCGGTCATTGACATGTCATGTCATGTCAACTCATGACAAGCGTGTGGGGTGTGATGGTCTGGATTCGCTGGGCTTGAGACATTGATCAGAGAGGGACCCCTCCCAAGATAAATTAAGATCATGTGATAAACTCAGTGCTTCATGGCATGCTTTTTGTTACGTTGTTAAAAAATCATATCATACAGGGATAACCTCATTATTGTGTTAAGATGAGGCATGGAATACAGGCACCAAGGAATATCTTCTGTTCTGAAATATTCATAAGTT
The DNA here is from genome assembly GCA_013399455.1 of Anthoscopus minutus. Classification (NCBI taxonomy): domain Eukaryota; kingdom Metazoa; phylum Chordata; class Aves; order Passeriformes; family Paridae; genus Anthoscopus; species Anthoscopus minutus. The sequence continues at coordinate 109,198 of VWYI01048868.1, read as the reverse complement.
TTTTTGTTTTCTTTTTCTACTGACACAAACAGTCAAAAAGCAGCCTGAAGGAAATGTCCTTCGCTTTTGGAAAATGAGTTGGTAATTTATTCACATAAGGCTATGTAGTCATTTTGAATTAGCACATTGTGGAACCTACTAATAAAATGAAGTCAGTTTACATTTTAAGCAACCTTTAATATTTGTAAAAGTAAATATCCCTTAATTTCTCAGCAATTTAGATGTAATGGAAATTGTCAGAAATTTTAATTTCTCCCCGTTTAGCTCACTCACAATGGCTGTCAAACAGTCAAGTGATATGACGTAAAGTACTGCTAATCGTTTCAGCACAAGACAGTGCTTCAAAGGTAAGGCAAAGGATGTGCAGACACTAATGAAATTTTATTATCAGAACATAGAATTAGAATTGTGACAAGAGACAATGGTTGCAGTGACATGCAGCTAGAATGTTAAGCTTCTGAAATCTCCAGGCTGAGTCTCGCAGACAAAAATAGCTAAAGCTACAGACTTGTTAATAGTCTTAAATGGAAGTTGAATGGGCTCAATTAATCAAACGAACAAACCGTAGGAGATTACAAAAAGGGCTCATTCTATTTTCATTTTCAGGCTATTAACCTGCATGGCTGCTATGTCCTGTTTATAATGGTGTGGGTTGAAATCCATGTGTTGCTTCTCTGAGAGTACATGTAATTCATAGGAAAACATGGTAAGCTTGTAAGACAGCATGGCATGATGATTTCTGTGAGCACCTGCTTTGGCAGGCCCTACCTAAAGCAAGTCTTATTTCACATGATCAAGCTAATTCTGTCTGTCTGCAACAGGACTGCATATTTCTGGATATGTGAGCATAAGGAGTTTGCTTCAGAGCAGATCACTGGTGCCCCCCAGCTTATCCAAGGTAAAATGATGAATTTAAATGACCACTGGGCATCCCTTACTATTTTACTGTTCACTAAGAGTATCTACTTTACAGAAACCTATGAGAATCTCTCAGGTGTTAAAGGAGACATAGGTTTGATGTATAGTGGGTTCACTTGAATTGAGTCCTAAAGTATTTGTAAAACAACTGTCATTGTCCTGTTCTCATTCTTCTAATTCTCTGAACTGTGCTATGTGTCCCATTGTCTTGTGAACCTCGGCAGCTGCAAGGGGAAATAAAAAGTGCCACAGGAATCTATTAGGTTTGCTTCCTTTTGAATGTGAGTCAAACTTGGGTAAGAGGGATCAAAGCCTGGAAAGTTCTCTCTCCTTTGGAGGGGACCTGTACACTGACATTAAGAATTTGGTCTCTGATTCTCAGATTAGTCCCATTTACAATGCCATCAGAGATAAAAAAGTATTTGAGAAGGGTTGGGAACAAAAGTTACCCATTGTTATATCCTGTAAGCATGTTTTGGGCCCTTTGAGAGAATTCCAATTTCCTTGGAGTTCTGTGCAAGGGTAAGTGCTTTATGAAAACTCTTACCCAGCATGGATGTGATAGTAAGGAGCTCTGCTGCAACTTGCACAGGACACAACCCTGCAGGAAGTCTGCAGTGTCAGTCACTGGCTTTGCTTCCTCCCCCTGCAGAGTAGCTATTGGAACTGGGGAAGGGCACAGAAGTGTTTTGAGTGTAGAGTTGAGACTGGAGAATTGTTAGTCAACTCCTCTAGCTGCACTGGTGTCCTTCATGTACAATTTCTAGCTTCATTTTAAATGGGGATGGAAGGTGTATTGTTCTGTTTAGGAGAAAATCCCACACTGTGATGGATCTCTTGGCAAGAAGGGAGACTTTCCTCTGCTTAAGGAAAAGGTCACAAAACTCATGGAATTTATTCGCCCTGCCATGGCATTCCATGACACTGGCAGTAAGAACTGCTTTCTAAATAAACAGGTAGGGCCACAGTATATATGTCTAAGATGTTGGTTTTGCCTGGCAGGAAAGTCCAGATTTGGAGTCCTGGTCAGGACTGCCTGTACCTGGTGCTTTCTGCTCAGAGCTGCTGCATTTTTGTTCCAGAGAATGGGGCTGTATCCCACTGTCCCTTTCCCTGTTCTCTTACTACGGTGACTGCATTTTATTTTTCCCATTTTCTCTTAAAATCTTCCAGTTTTTCTCTCTCTCTCTTTGATTTTCTATCTCTGTAATTTTTATTCTTGCAAAGGCCATCTCCAGAGTCCGAAAATAGATAATTCACGTTCCCTTGTGCTATTTCCTGTGCCACACTGCCACTCCCCTGCCAGTGTGGAGTGTAAACATGTAAGGATTCAAGCTATGCTGGTACAGATGCTTGCCAAGGGCAAACTGTAACCCAGAGTGCTTGATCATTAGCTGAAAGCAAACTGCACATCGTACATGCACATATGTTGTCTGTTTACAGTTTTGATTCCATTGCTAAGTTATGCAAGTCTACCAGTCAGGGAACAAAACCAATGCCCCATATGTTTGGTGACTAACCAAAAACATGATTTGTCCTCACAATTAAAAAAGGGTGGGAGGAGAAGAGTCAAAAGCTTGTATTCCACTTAGTAATGCAATTTGGAACAGAGGTGACAAGTGATTTGAAAATATTTTGGTTGTTGTGCTAATAGTAAAAGCAGAGCAAATTCTGAATGGGCAACACTCAGCTGTGTTGCTGCAGGGAGAGCAGACATTGCCACATGGCTCGTGCAGTGCAGCCAGCCCTGTGCCTACCCTGAATATCTGCACCAAACTGCTCCACAGGATTTGCCTGCTGAGGAGCAGCTCCCACTGAGCTTCAGAGTCTCACAGTTAGTTCATGTGCAGCGGAATGCTTTGGAAAATTGGGCAGGAAAGGAATCCTTATGACTTGTTTGTTCAGGAAAGAAGTTTTCTTTTCCCCTGGCCTTAACCTGGAGCTGAAGGTTCTGGACCTCTTCGATGGCCTCTGTCCCTCAGCTCCAGTGTGCTGGGGCAGCAGCTCTCTCCTTGCTAATGAGGGGGTTGAAGAATTAATGAAGACTGTAATGTGCTTGTGGGGTCACAAAGGTGTTTAAATGAGTGGGGTTTTAGTGCTGCCTGTTATATCCACTGCCAGCTCCTCCAACAGCTTAAAGCCCCCACCGGTGTGGATGGGAAGCTCTGGGAATGTTGAGTCTTACCACAGGGGGAGAGGAGAGTGTGACTGCCTGGTAGAAAGCTTATCTTCCTGTGGTATTCTTGAATACTAGGCTTCCCTTGATCTGCAAAACCTCTTTCATGTAAAATTCACGTATATCTTGGAAAGCCTGTTAATTAGACAAAAGGGGATGTGAGGAAATCTCAGATTAAAAATATGTTCTTACTGGGAGCAAGAAATTGTTGTCCTGGCAACAACAAGCATTGGTGCTTTTTTTTTCTCCTTTTTTTCCCCCTTTCCTCTCTTTTTTCTCTTTGTCTCTTTTTCTCTTTATTTCTCTTTTTCATTTTTCCCCCCTCTTTTTCTTCCCTCTCTTTTTTCTGTCTTTTTTCTTGTATTGGGAGAGGGACCTTGCCTTGTGTTTGCAGTACCCTGCAAGAGGACTTTCAGGTTTTAGCTGTTCCTGTGAGTTATAATGGTCAGGGTTAGTCCTTTGAGCAGAATTTCATGCAGCATCCTGCAGGAGAGGTCTTGATGCTGATTTCTTTTTTTTCAGATTGATATAAAAGCGGCCTCCGAGAATCAAGTTCTTTCTTGGATGAGAAGGTCTGTCTTAGACAATGAGCTGCTACTCAAATTTTAGTTAAAATGCACTTACACATTTCATGGAAACAACAGTTCTTGGAAATGAAATGCTTTATATGCAGAGGGAAATTGTATGGAACTTGTTTATGTTCAAATTAAGGAGGCTTTTGGCAGATGAATAGAAAACTGCAGAGCTAACAGGCTTATCTTAGTGCACTGGTACTAGTACTTTGTATTGGATTGGTATAAGCTATTAATTATTAATCCAAACCTTTCCTAACAGAGTTGAAAAGGCACAGACAATATTTTGGTGAGGGGAAAAACCTTGAAGTTGTCATAAGCCTCCTCTCTTCACCTTTAATACAACCTCTTGGTTTTTAATTACTCCTGTAAAGTGGAGCAATCACAGGATCCTCCTGTGACATTTTCAAGTTTTCTGTCTGCTCCACTTACGAGAAACAAATGGGTCTGCTCAGCTCCATCTAGATTGAGTTTTTCATGAAGTCATTACTTCTGTCACAGGGACTATTTTCAAATTGAAAAATCTGAAACAATAAATGATGGTGAAGCAGTTAATAACTGTTAAGAAATCACATTTGGAAAATTGCATTTAAGCAATAACCTTTCTCCCTGTAATTAAATGACAGAAAGGTCCTGGTTTTAATTAAGTCAGCAATTTATAGTTATGAAGCTATACTTCACTATGCAGATTAGAAGATGATAGGTCACAGAACACCCTGAGTGCATTTTTAGCGGAGCTGATCTGGTAATTACTCCACTGTTCAGTGGTGACCACAGTGAACCGTATCTCTAGATTAAACAATTTTCTTTTCCCTGCTCCATGATGTATAACCAGGATGAGTAAATGTACCACTAGGACTGCATCGAACATCTTTAAATTAAAATGGATTTTAAATGAGGGGGCATGAGCGAAGAAAGTAATGTTTGAAGAACAGCGGTAAAAATGAATGGGCCACTAGGCAAGTCTTGCAAGCAGAGAATATATCATTGTTTTACAGGGCTTTCTATCTTGTGCCTGAATGTTTGGTGCAGATTTATGAGGAAGTAAAATGCTAATGTTAGTGTATTTATAAACATATGATGGAGGTTTCATCTATAATTTATTCCCAAGCCCTGCATTATGCAGCCTATGAAAGAAATGAAATGCTGTGTTGGACAGCGGAAGGGTTCATTAATACAGCTTTCACATTTTATTTAACTAACCCCTAGCTCGTATTACACATTGATTATTACATTGTGAGATGGTTTTGAACACTTATTGTGTTCTGCTCCTCAGGCCTTTTGCTAGCTACTTCAGTAAGATTTCAGCAGCATTCCACTCTCTTATTTCAAGTAGCACTAAGTATATTCACTTGGCCTTCAGGCATATCAACAATGTATGTATATTTATGGATTTTTTTTTTCTTTAAAGATTTGGGAGAAAAGACATGGAGTACAGTGTTACAGTTTATTAGTAAAATGTGTTATTTTAGTTAGGTACTCACAAATAACCTGTACTCAAGTTGCACCACAGAATCAGTTCCAAAGAAATGTAACCAGAGTAAGTTTTGCTGAACCAGAGTTTGTAAATAAGGAATATTCAAACAGCACTTTAGTTCAGAGTTGCTACTTCCTTTTACTTGTAAACAAACTAATTCATTGACCAGAATAACTTCTTTAATGGTCAAATTAGCTATCTGTGTAAATTGCCAGCACTGTGTGGAAATCTCTTAAGATTTGCCAATAGAGTCTGAAATTTACTTACCGAGCTCAATTTTCTCAATTTTCTCATATATTACAACTGAGTGCTTGTTGAGGGGGAGGGGTGGCATGTGTGGAAAGGGATGAAAATCCAGTTACAAGATGATATTCATGAAAGTGGACATCAGTAACTACTGACATTAAGTGAAGGCAGCAGATGAGGGTTTTCGAGTTTACTGATACAAATACTTGCTTGCAATTCGTTTTTACCCTGTTTGCTGGGTGATTGTTTTGTTTTTATGCCCAGGTTTTTTTCAAACTTTATTCTGATTCTCTCTGACTTTAACAAAAGGGGCTTCAGCCAGCAGTAGGCAGTGGCAGGATTATCTCATGGTTGAATTTGTCTAAAGAGGGCAAGGGAAAGAAAGGCAAAACTAGCATCTCTCAAGCACAATTACTTTCTTCCAGCTTTTGAGAAGGAATTTTTTGGGGTAGGGGAGAGGTGGGTGTTTTTGCATACAGTCATAACTTTATATTTGCTGAGAGCATTAAGGAATAATATGCAGCACTGAATGCCGGGTTTCTAAAATATTAAATTGTTTAACTAAATGACAAATTGTTTGAATAATGATAAGCCTGAAAAAGTCTCATAGAATCAGATGTCTTAGGAAATTTCTTCTTTTAAAAGAGGGTAAATCTCCACTATGGAAATTCTGGAATGCTGAGAGAATATGAAAAAGAATGGAAAAACTTTTCATTTCTTTTTCCTTTTCCTTTTTTTTTAAATTATTATTTCTGTTGATAGGATTGATGTTTCATTTAATAGATGACAGCTTTCCACACCACCACAGACACATGCATATACTCCTCTCCACCCTGTTCATCCTGTATGGAAAGAAACAAGCTTAGCACCTCCTTTGTACATCTACCAAATATAACTTTATTCTGAGGCAGCCATGTGTTTACAATGGAGTTTAGAGATGATGGCTGTTGGTTTGCCTCAAATGTGGGAGCAGAGCAAGGGGACAGCTCTGTGGCTGCTCAGTGAACGATGGGAATCTTGCTCACTGGTCATCCAGAGCACAGAATGTGTTTTGTACACTCTACACAGTCCTGGGCAAGCTGGGCAAGCAAAGTAAGCAGCAGTTATTTATCAGAAGCATGCCTTGGGTTCAATGACTTTGATATATTTTCACACCACTGACTTCTTAATTCTTATCAGAAGCCCCCAGCTTATCCAGCTAAGAACATCTTTCCTCATCACAGTTGGCTTGTCTTACTTCCCTTTACATGCTTTTCTCTTTCTTTTATGTTCAATATTTTTATGGTACCTCTTTTGTTTTTTTGCCCTTATCTCTACTGCTGTTTACCATCTTTGGTAAGTACCACAGCATACCAGGGTGAAGGTATTTCAGAAAGCTGGCATCTAGAAGGAATCCAGTGCTGCAGACTGAATTTTGAGGTATTTTTAAAGATTTTATTTAGCCATCTGTGATATTTGGAGTTAAAAGGGTAGAGATGCAGAGCTGCAGAGCCCTAATCCCTGAAAATGTAGCACAAATAATGCTTTCTGCATAACACTGGGGACAGAGTCAGAATAACCAAAAACCCACATGCATCCAAACTCCAGGTTATTACAGTCTTTTAGAGCTCTATGAAACTTGAAGCACAGAGATGAATATCTACTCTTTTCTGGCAATTACTGTCTGTCACACAGACTCCTTGTTATCAGCAGAGCTCCTTTATCAGCTCACTGGGAGTTGTTAAAGGCAAATAGGTGAGATTTTAACTGGCTTTCACAGAAATGTGAAGTTTTTCTCAACTCCTGTGTTAAGACAATTATCTAAATCGGGATTTGTTTTATTGCCTCTGAAGAGCATGAATTTACCATTTTGCTTTCTCCTGGAACAGCTGGAGTTACTTACTCTTGGAGGTATAGATTTCCTGTCACTCCTTGCAGACTCTAAGGAAGTTCATGGCAATATTCCCTGTAGACAAGGCCTTTAAAATGGCTGTCATCAGACATGGAGATGGAAAGTAAATTGATGACAGAAGAATTATGTGTGGGACTTGCCCTTCAGTGATCATGTGCACCTGACTTATTAGGACATCCAGGGCAAGTCTCCCTTCCCATTCTTCCCATGTTACATCCAGAAAAAGAGACACACAATTAAGGCATTTGAATTATGGAGAGGTACATCCTTCCTGATATGTTAGACAGCAAAAATCAGATAAGGAAAGCTGATGAATTCTTTTACTTCTCAGGGCAAAAAGTGAAGTTGAATCAATGTGACAAAAAAAGCAGTAAAATCCTTCCCACTTTGCTTATACTATTAAGAACTTTTGGGATTTGAAAGTAAAATGTGAAACATTTAGAGTCTACATAAACTAGATTGTGCATTGTGGTGAGATTCTGCCTAAATCATGAAGTTCAACTTTGAAAAGCAGATATTCAATCAACTCTCTTCGGGTGGTCAGTCAGGACATGAACTTGTAGCAATCTGAGCCTTGGTTCTTACAGCCTCTTTGGGTCAGTGTGTTTTGGGCAGCAAATTACAATAATTTTGCAGAAACTTCAACACATGCTGAGGATCAAAATGGAAAGCCACAAATATCAGGTTCCTGTGCATTCCATTCTGTTCTCTAGTGCACCTAGAGCTGTCAGCCTGGACTGCTAAGTTTGTACAATGCAGTATTTGGTTTCTTCCTCTTAATTTTGGAAAAGATGAAGTTTGTTAAGCTAAACTCTCCCAAATTTTAATTTTTTCTTTCTGTCCAAGAAAGTCAGTTCTCCTTGTGACTGTGAAAGTGTTCAGCCTTCTGTCCAACCTTCTCATAGGAGAATCCTCAAACTCATATTTTTGGAAAAGATGAAGTTTGTTAAGCTGAACTCTCCCGAAATTTTAATTTTTTCTTTCTGTCCAAGAAAGTCAGTTCTCCTTGTGACTGTGAAAGTGTTCAGCCTTCTGTCCAACCTTCTCATAGGAGAATCCTCAAACTCATATTTTTGGTCTCTGCTAATGAACTGGAGAGCTGACAGTCAATATTAAAATATTGTGTGTTTTGCTGAGCAGCCTGAAATTGCCACCAATAGATCCCTTAAATTCTCTCCGATTTTTGAAACCTCTCTTGGAGTGTTTTACTGAATTTTCTGCTATTGTACTTGAAGAAAAAGTGATCCAAGAAGCCATGATACAGTGCACTTTTCTTATGTATTGTTGAAATTTGCCATAACAGGTTACTTGATACGTCAAAATCCATCATCTATTCTTCCATTCTTAACTGTATTCGTTTGGATAAACAGCAGATAGCAGTATCAGACTGATATTATAATAAGATAATATGTAAAATTTTAGAAACAGCCCAATAATGAGAAATTGTTGCTCCCTGTTCATCCAGAGGGGTCTCAGCCAACCTTTTTCCAAGGGCAGTCAGTAGTGTCATGTTGTGTAAAGTGGTCTCTGTTACATTGTGCTCCCTGTATGAGCTGCAGACTTCACAGCAGGATACTTTCTCTTTGATGGCATCACTCGTGTCTGGCAAGAACAGGACATCTCAAATGCTGTTTTTACACTTTGCAACGCCCAAATGGGAGCTGCAGATTATGTTTGCTATGTCTCACCTCAGGTGTGGTACCAGAGTGCAGCTGTCTTTGTGCAGAGTCCCATCCTTGGCTGCAGTTTTGCCTGGCTTAGGGTGGAGTTATGTGGGTTTTTTTTTTAGCTGGCCACAAATATAATCTAAAATGGCAGCATGTATTCTCAACTGAGCTTTTTAAATGTTAAGTTTTCTGTCTGCCCTCTGACTTTGTCATCTTATGGCATTTGTTTATTTCTTATAAAGAGCCTATTTAAAGCATTTCTTCTGTGAAATGCCCAGTGTGGGTAAGGACTGAGTGTTAAATCCATTACATAAGGGTTGATATTCACCTTTGTTTGTCCCAGCACCTCACTAGGACTAACTGGGACCTGGTGAAGGTCACAATCTGTGCCTGAGTCACCTATTGAAAAGTAAGCACAGCAGCACACTGGGGGCATAGCAAAGCTGGTTGGCACAGGGGTGTTAAAGGGGTTTTAAATATTAAAGGACAGGGTGCGGTGGCAGCAGCTAAGGAAGTGACTTGGGGGCAGTATTTTTGTGTGGTACCTTCCTGAATGGGTTGCCTGAAGTCTACAGGGTGAAAAATGTTCTCTGCAACGTTGCTGGCAGCAATTTGCAGTCATTTCTGGTACAAATGGACACAGCTCTGTTCTATTTATGGAAGGTTCCTGTAATGTGCTCAGGCCTCCCACTGACTTCAGCGAAGCTGTTCCCACTTACCAGGCTGGTGAACCTGGCCCCTGAACTCTGCTAGTCACTTATCAGGCCTGAGATACAAAGCCAGCCTGAGAGCTGACAATATTTATGTAATTCTGCCTGAAGATTGCCATCTTGGGGTGAACCCAGCAAGGAAGGGAAATTTTGCGTGCTCAGACCAAAAAATCAAGTGCTTAATTTTTTTTTGTGGAGGATTTGTCCATTAACTTTAATGAAGCTTTTTTCTAGGCTTACAAGTCTGAAGAGAGCTATTAAACAAAAGGGAGAGACTTTGCTTGCCAGGCATTTTCTCTGCTCCCTCGGTTCTGTTTCTTTATAGCCAGAGAAACACTTTCAGCCATATATCTTTAGAGCAATGCTAACACTTAGTGACCAGTTAAGTAAATCCCACTTGTTAAATTCTTGTGGCTGCATTATGCTGGGAGCCTTACTCTAAGGGCCCTGTTCTGTCACTGCTTGTTTTTTTCCACTTCAAATGAAGTGACTTGGATGGGATACACAGATTGGTGATGCAGGAGAAATCCTCTGCAATTGAAAGGTGGCACGGTGTGGCACTAGAGCTGTTACTTGCCTCTTCTGTGAAGGGTAAGCCATGAAACTTGTTTGATTTCCTGCACCTCAGGCTAGCAGGGCAAAGCCTCGATACAAGCCAGGCAATAGATGGGCTTCTTTACTTCTGACTCTTACTCCTGAATTAGAAGTCCAAGGATTTGTGTGGGATTTGCTGTCTCGGGTCTCTTCATGTGTGTCCTTGGACAAGTGGAATTGGAAAACTAAATGGCAGTGTGCCACTTCAGAAGCAGCACCTCACCTCTGTGACACCTGCAGTGCCCCCTTCCCTTCACAGAGGTGAGCATGAATGTCTTGCAAAATCTTACACGTTCACATTTGGAATTCCAGGATTTCCTCGGGACAAAACCCGCGCCTGCTGATGTCGTTCTCCCAGACCAAAGAGACAAATGACACCTCTGACCATTTGCCTGCCTTCTCCACAGGGAGTGTGTCCCTCCTGTAGCCCTTGCACTTACCAGCCACTGACTGCCTTCACAAACACTGAGGTACCACATTCATCTTCCCCTCTTTGGTGGGATTGAGGCCCGTGGGTTTGGGATGTGCTCCAGTTTAAGGTGAGCACCTTATCTCTACAGGTAGCATCGCTGTTATCATCTTGCAAAAAAAAGTCCATGCTTTCTTGGTGTAGCAGATCTCTTATTTCAATTACAAAATACTATTTAGAAGTCATAGCTTGGGAGTTCTGGCCTAATTTCTCTTACAAATTGCTTATATGGATTTCTCTTACTAGAAAATTAATTGACCATACAATAAACTATTTTCCCTTGAGCAGGGACTATTCTGTTTCCTGTGAGGTTACAGTAAGCTGTCTTTGGGCCAAATATTTAAAGGTATTTAGGTGCTTAAAGATGCAGGTAATGTGAATTTTCCAAAATACCTAGCTGCCTAATACACAGTGATTTCAGTGGGAGTTGCCATCAAAGAGCTTCTAAAAATCCCACTGTGCACCCATCTGCTCCTTTAAGCACCTGAATTCCTTTAGAAAACAGGTCCTTCCCTCCATCACTGGAGACAAATTTTATTTTTCCTAATGTAGATGGAGCTTCTTAATACATTTTCTCGGCTACTGCCTGCCACTTTTAGCTTATTTTCATTGTTTTGATTATGATGTCAAATCTAGTTGATGATCATGTTTATGCAGCTCCAAGCAGAGTGTGGGCACACAGCATCTATCCTTTATGACACGAACTTGGCACAGCAGCTCATGTTAATAAATCAGGGCTAAGAGGTTTGTAGGCAAGCAAACTGTCAGGAAGTTCCTGCAACTTTTGCAGTATATTAAATGATCTGTGTTTTGTTCTAACTTTCTAAACCCTCTTTGAAAACTGGTGTTCTGTTTCTCATTAGTGGGTCTTTGATCCAGTGAAAATATCAGTCCCTTGAGTTAATATTTCATCTGACTATAGGGCCATGTAATTTGCTACGACACTAAGTCAATAGGTCTCTGCTGGCTTACCCCAGCAGGACTTGTATGTGTAGGCAAAAAATTCTCTGCAGAACATGAATAATGTGGGTCTAATCAAGAATTTATTTCTCTGGTTAACCAAAGGAAAAAGTGGAGTGTGAACATCCGTCCATCTAGGCACAAAAGAAGCTTGAGGGAAAGAAAACATTTCACTTTGTATCAATTCACATTCTTAATTTAATACATAAACAGGAGTGTCAGGACATGTACATCTTGCAGAGCCACAGAAATAGCAGTAGATTGATCTATCATTATTTACTGGTTTGGCCATCATATTTATTTGCTTTCTAGTATAATGTACTTGTAAACCTCAGCTGGTCCTTCTGCATTAACCTCCACCTTCTGTCCTCATGTCTCCCTCTGGCCTCCCCGTGCTACATTCTGAAATTTTAATTTCATTACACAAGGTGCTATAGAATGAAAATAAACATTTGTCTGTGGAGAGTTTGCTGAGTCTGGAATACTCAGTGTGGCTTAAGCTAATCTAAAAACAAGTGACTAAAATTGTGCTTTTACTTTTTAAGGCTTTTCCAGCAATATTTCATTCTGTGGTCTCCAAAGGAGTGAAGCATTTACGAATATGCATTAATCCTCACTGGGAATTGATCCAGAGCTTGTTTTAAGCATATGCTTAAGTGGTTTGTTGAACTGGGGCCATGGCTGCCCAAACCCATCTCTGGATGAGATTTAATTGAGCAATGAGAACATTTGAATTCATTTACTTGTACTTGATGGGTTTGAGATAGATAGATAGATAGATAGATAGATAGATAGATAGATAGATAGATAGATAGATAGATAGATAGATAGATTTTTAAGTATTTGTTGATGAGATTTATAACGATATGTGCACATCTGATATTTGGATTCACTGTTAGGGAAAGGGTCTGATGCTTGCTATGACTCTGCAAAAAAAAAATCTCTTTAGTGCAATACGTGCCTGATACTGTGTCTAAAGAACTAGCAAATATTTTGTTACATTTTCACTATCCTGAAGATATATCTGTGTTATGTGGGTTTTTATCCTTGCTTGGTTTTGGCTTGAGATTTTTAAAAATTTGTTTCATTGAATGGCTTCCATTTCTGTCCTGAGTATGGGAGGAGGAAAGGCCCTGTTGCAGAGGAGCCTGGTTGATGTGTTAGCTTCTCACTGACCCACTGCAGCTCATTCATGAGTTTTCAGCTCTGACAGGTTGAATGCCCAGAGTGGTCACTGATTAGACTGCCACTCCTAATATTCTCATCCCTGCAGTTATCAAGCAGGAAAATAGTGACAAGCAAATCTAAGCAGCGTGGGAAATGCAAAGTCTGAGAAACCACAGATTTTTGGCATCTTATGGCATTTACTGAGCCCACAGTAGCATTCAGTGTGATAGCACAATAGTCTGGAGCAGAAAAGGAGCCCAGGACTTGGCAAATGGAAGGCAAATCTCACATGTTATTTGGGACTTGTACATTGCTACATGATGCCTTAGGGGTAGCAGAAGAATTTCAGAGTCCTGGGTGATTCCTTTGAGGTTGATTGTTTTGTGTTCAGTTGTGGTACTGAAGAAATCTGACCCTGAAATTTCAGGCCACCTCCTGAACTCCAAAGTCTCTATTCATCAAGACAAAATTCTCAATAAAGTCACTGGGAGTTTTCTTCAGACTTGAGGATATCAGAATTTAATGGTCCTTTTTTGGTTTTTTTTAAGAGGATGATTTATAGTTTATTTATCACCATGAGTGAGGGTTTCAGACCTCATGGAAGACATTCTATTTTACTAGGTTTTGTGGAAGAGGAACACAGCTTTTTAGAGCATTTTCTGACTGACACGTGGTAAAATGAGCTCTTTCATTTCAACTTGGTAAATTTGTTTCTCCACCTGTTTTTCTTTCCCATTATTTGTGCAGACTTGGATCCCACTCCTGCCATTGTCCTGACTTCTTGATGAGTTTCCAAGGAACATTTTAATGTCTCTACCTCCCTGAATTCCCCGGGCCAGTACCAAAGGCCGAGATGTATGCAGTTGGTCATGACATTCACCTGGGATTTTCTGAGGCCAGAATTAAATCAGATAAAGCTCCAGGTTGAATCTGGGTCTCCTGTGTCCCAGATGAATACCATAATGTCTTTATTCTCTAAAGCTTTTTTTTTTATAAAAAGTTAGAGTTCTAAAAAATATTTCTCTGACCTTCTTCCTACCATTAAAAAAAAGGGATTCCATGAATCAGTATTTTCCGGAGAATTTTTTATTTGTCAGAATACTCCTGATTGAGTATTATAGTTATAGAATTATAGTTGTGTCCTTAAGCGCACCTTTGCTTAGGCTTGTGTCTAAAAATAGAAATTCTCCTTAGACTATGGGAAGTGCCATGTACCTTTAACAAACAAGGGACATGCTTCTGAAGTTACACAAATCTGAACTAGGTGATCCAATAAATGTGTCATGGAGCAGAATTAGGAAAGGAGTAACCCAGATGGATAAATGTAAGTCCCCTGACTATGGTGAGCACTTCCCTGTAGCTCTTTGCTGTCTTTTCCCCCTCCTCAGTGCAGTGTTTTTAACCTCTTTGGCACAGGGAGTTTGAGAGTTATGCTGGACCACACTAATGGAAGACACAGAGCAATTCTTTGTGTTTTACCACACACAGGGCAAGAGCTCCCTCCATATTCCTTCAAAAGCAGCAATACCTTAAACTCCAAATGGAGCTGGTCAAATCTGTGAATATCTTTTTTCGTGGAAGTTGAGGACCAGTGTCCATGCATCCATGTTTGATTCCATATTCAGATGAACAGCTGGATGTGTGGCTCTTGCTTGTGTGCATGGTAGCACCATCTATAGTACCAGCTAGGATCCAGGCTTGGTGGAAGAAGAAAACAAAATGAAAAGCTAAGAATTGGTCTTAAGACATTCTGGTATGAGTTAAACCTTAACAACAACTATCCCCTGTTACAACCAGAGATACTCACTGTGTTTGGGGCAGGATGTTAAAGCATTAGAAAATTCCCCATGTTTAGCATTTGAACTGAGCCCATGGTCCTCATTATAAAATCAGTTTGCAAAATCCTCACAGCTTTATGCCCAGGTTGTGTGGATGTGCTCCACAGCTCATCCTGCCCTTTTTGCTCCCTACAGCTCTCATCCCTCCCCCTACATAAGGGAGGGAAGGCAAGGCCAGTGATCAGGATGGAAATCCTCAACTTGAATAGTAAAAAAGAAATAAGACAGAGTAGTTGATAAAGTGTAGCAGGTCACACGTGTAGTGCTTGTATTAAACATTTAAAAATTACTCAGCTGTGTTGACAGACGTGGGGATAAAGTAAGCATGGCTTTTGTTGGTTTTGTGATCATATATAAAGTGTTATGCTATCCTTGGAAGGGAGACTAAATAGTAAAATTTTGGAGGAGGTTGGTTGTTAGTGCAAGAATCAAATTAGAAGTGGGGAAATTAATGGTGTAGAATGTGATGGTGGTTTGTCTTCTCCTTCCAGAGGTTGCACTGAGAAGGGAGGGAGTCCCCATCTGCTCATGCCTCTTGCCCAGAATGTCAGGGACTTTGGACCCAGGTGGCTGAATTCTCCCACAAAAGCTCTGCTGTGCAGGAGGAACATTTCAGGATACTGTTGCAAGCGTGAGTGCATCCCTAATTCTGTTTTTAAAGGCAAATCATTTCAAGTAGAGTGCATAGAGCTCATGACACAAACACATCTGGATTTCAGTTGTTGATCTGAAATATTTGCAGTCCAATATGGTAAGAGCAGATGTTGGATTGACACTCATTGTAAATGTGAATGGTCACATCACAAATGCCATATGTAGCTTAGTTGAGAGCAGCAAATCCTACCTGCCCACCTTGGTTTTGCTCTGGGGCTAAAAATATTTGCTTGCACATTTAATGTCAGTCATTCTCTTTTTAGGTGTGGGAGAGTATTATAAACCTCAAAAAGGTTTAGATGTAAACTGTGGTAGGAACTGAGCTGACTGCCTTAATCAGAAGTACTTGGTTGGAAATGGAACATTAAAAAAACATCTTTTAAATGTTTAATATTATCATATTTTGTGCTTAATAAACACTGCTGTGGAGGTCAGTGGTATCAAACTTAATAGGCTGATCATTAAAAAACATCAAATATCCGTGCCTTCTGCTGAGGTATGTAGAGGCTGAAGAACTGCTGGTGCCTTTGAGGAAAAGTAGTTGAGGCAAGAAAAGTGTTGCTAAATAGGTGGGTCAAGAGCCTACAGAAAGGCCACCTGATTTCTCAGAAGTTTTTCACCTCCACAGTATTTTGAATATGAGTTATATTGGTGTGAATACTGCCTTCTTTTGTTATTTACTTGTGAGTGTATCCACAAACTTTGGATTCTTAAAATGTGACCATCTTCCAGAGCAAAATGCTCCCAGACACAACAGCTGGGGCCAGAACTTTTGCAGAAGAAGAAAAGCCCAGGTCATGTCCCCTTTCCCACCTCCCAAAGCCTTGTTGGTTCATTGAACATTCAGATCTAGAGGACCATGTTCTTTTCTTGGTGCAAATTACAGTTCTCCAGCACACTGAGGGCTCCAAACCAGGGTATAGGCACTGTGGGATTTCACTGTGTGACCAAGGATGAATGAAAGATGTCACATAAGAGACTGAACAGCCAAGGAAGTAATTAGGCACAAGCTGAATGTAGAACCTTCATCCCAAGGTGTGGGAGAAAGAAATTCAAGAGGAAGTCAAAGATAGGGTTAAGCCAATGAAAATCGTGTTGGCCAGTGTTTTAAATAAAGTCAAGGCAAAAATGAGAAAGTTTTGAGGAAGAGCTGGAGTGAGGGGTAGGAAAAATCTGAGTGCTTAGGAAAAATGCACTGGGGAGCATGGGTAGCAGGTAATGTGTATGTTTTTATGTTACAAAGAGCACATCCTAAACTGAGCCATCTCAGAGTTTCAAATGATTCAGACTTCAGCTTAACTTCCTTTCCTAAGAGAGGATTTTATTTCTGAATAGGCAAACATTTAAAATTGTAAAGAAGAAAAAGCAAGTACTTTCCTTGAAGGGATAGATGAAACATAAATCTTAAGCAGAACTATAAACTGTTGAGACAAGGCATTTTTGTTGGATTATGCAGCTCATATCAGATAGCAATAAATCAATCCTTCAAAGACAAAAGACTATAGAAAGAAGAATAAACCAAAGACTCTCCAAATAACAAAGGCCAGATACACAAAAGTAACTAAGGAGCTGAAGAGGCAAATAGATGCCTGGCAGGATTTTAAATGGGATCATTCAACACAGACAATCATCACCTGCTAGTGATTATTGGTGTCTTTAGGCTCCTTCAGGCCTAGACACTTCCTTGACTGAGGTTAAAATTCCCATCAGCATCAGGGAAACTTAACTCATAGCCTTAAAATCTGCCTGGTTGGTGCATCAGCCCTAAGGTAAATGAAAAATTTACCTAGTGGGTGGGTTTGACCTATTGTGAGCTTTGACAGCACACATGTCTTAACAGAGTTCTCTCTTTACTCCCTTGAGTTATACCACTGAGACAGGAAGTTCTGCACATATTTATTTATCTTGCTTCCTGATCCAGGACTACATAGAATAACAAATTTTTGAGCAAAACTCAAAATCTTATTGGGTATGACAACAAAATTGTAGTAATGAATGCAAGTCACTAATGCTAGTTAATGCTCCTTAGCTCTCACACTTTGGGAGTTAATTTTCTGTACTGTGAATTCCTATATTTCGGGCAAAAAAGGCCCCATTCCAGTGCTGGAAATAGCAAAATCCATGTCACACCCTATGCCTCTACCCTGTAGTCCCAGTGCCTTATTGTTCAGATTATCCAGACCTTTTACTGCATGCTCTGGCATGTTCCTAACCTTCACATACATTGGCCTTCTCCTTGGGAATATCAAAGAATTAAAGGAGATTAGGATTTGGGACTCATCCTGATTAACTGGCAGAACAGTCATAGAAACTGGGAAGTATTTCCAAGTTCCCTGTCTGGAAGTACTGGGCACAGTCCTTTTAGCTGAGCTCTGCTGTGCTGGTAGCTACATTCTCATCTAGTATCAAATTTGGCTGGTTTGTTTGTTGATATTAAATAAAAGGATGACTCAAGTCTTAAACTGTTGGGGGTG
Source organism: Anthoscopus minutus (assembly GCA_013399455.1). Lineage (NCBI taxonomy): Eukaryota > Metazoa > Chordata > Aves > Passeriformes > Paridae > Anthoscopus > Anthoscopus minutus. The sequence continues at coordinate 91,385 of VWYI01048868.1, read as the reverse complement.
TGTGCAGGAGAGGTATCCCTGTCCTTAAATCAGAAGAAGTAAATGTAATGCAGATAATAGGAGGGGAAAAAAAAAAAAAAGAAGAAATCTTGATGTACATCTGTTGTAAAAAGCCAGGCACACAAACATTGAGGGTGCCAGGTCTTAGCATGACAAAAAATTACTAGAACATGCCAGACATCGTGAATAAAAGGCAAGCAGGCAATGGTACTGCTGGAACAAGCAGAAATGTGAAAAATGTAGGAAAATTTGCAAGTCTTTATTTGCCAGTAGTCTGACAACAGATGATGATGACATATCTGTGAACATATGTTATGGAAAAAAGGCAACTATCACAAGCTATGCAGTGATTGGGTCATTGAATATTTTTAGCTCCAGTTCTGGTTCTGGTTGGCCTTTATATCATCTTGAGTTTGAAAGTGCAGATTAGTTCAGTCTCCCTGTGGAATATTGCTCCACAGAATTCTTGAAGTGCATTTATTGAGAAAGGAGCCTCAGCATTTGAATACAATATAATTATGATTGTGATCCAAGCCTATACAATTTTAGGTTTGCTTCATCAAAGATTAATATTCTGTTTCTTGGACTTTGCACACTTACAGAGTTCAGCTGGAAAAAAAATATCAGAGTGCACGTCTTACAAGTGAAATGGTACTTTTGTGTTCTTTAAGTCCCTCTCCCCTTTGGCACCAGAAAAGTGCTTTTTCCATTCCACATCTTATGACATGCAGTACTTAAAACAGGGCAGTGTGGAACACCATGAGAGTAAGTCTTCCTGCCTTAGTTCAAGATACAGTTACCTGTTTGAAACAGAAAAATATGTTTTTCCAAAAGCCTGCCTATACATTAATCCCACCCAAGGGCACTTTTGGTATTTGCTTTCACTGCTTACCTGGCTTTTGTACACAACTGCTTGCTTTGGTATTGCCTAAAAAGTGAATTTTTTCACTAATAAGGCAAAGACTGTGTAATGCAGAAGGAGATTGTCACCTGCTATCCCTGATAATTTTTTCTGAAAGGAAACACCTCACTGATGCATTCCTTTCCACACATCTCCCCCAGCTTGGTGATGTATTTTCGGTCTCACTGCTTGCTCTTTGCTCTTACTGCTGTTACGATCCCATTTTTTCCCCTCATCTTTAATTAGACCCCCTCAGTAGAGGAAGGGAGTTGGGGGGAAGGTAGTGTTTGAGAATGGCAAATCAGTCCATGGGGACTGCTCAGATTTTAAGGGCAGCTGCTGTTCAATGTATCTGGTGTGTCACTTTCTGTTTTGTGCTACTGTTTTATTGCTGCTGTGGGAATGGAGCAAAAATAGCGGCTACTGCAGTTCTGTTGAATAACCATCAACGTGATCCCATCCGATGTGTCAGTCCCTCACTGGGCACAAAAATGTCCATATTTGATATCCACTGCCCACCCTGACCTGTAAATGAAAACAGCAACATGCTGAATAGCTGCAGAAAAGCATCATTAGCTGGAAGACTCCACTGGTACACAGAGAAGTGTTAGTGCTGCTATGCATGTGTGGGTGTGAGAATATCCCTACATCTCCAGAAAGGCTGGTGGAAGTAAATAATTCATAAGGTGCATGCAGAGTATTTAAATGTTAAATACATTGGCTTTCAAATTCAGTGCAACTATTGAAACCTGCGTTTGGCTACAACCATTCAGCTGCTGCGTATTTCAAGTGAAATCACAAGCAGTGTGGAAATGCTGAGTAAAAACCACCCAAGCCCCAATTCTTGACAGACCACCTAAGCTTGCCAGCTTAGCCCTTTGTGGAGCTCAGATTCTCTTCCTCCCGTGCAGGACTGCTGCGTGTTTCCATTTGAGTGCAAAGCCTCGGCATCAGGAGTGCTGACTCACGGCAAGGCGAGGAAAGAACATTTCTGTGGCTGCTGGAGTGGCCAAAAGTGGCGTGGATTTGCCCTGCCGTGACTCCCCTGCCCTGTACCCCGCTCGTGTCCCCATGCAGCTGAGCCTGCGGCTGGGAAGGCGCACGGAGGTGTTAGAGCATCCTCATCGCTGCTGCTCGGCGCAGCCCGGTGCTGAATCCACTTGGATTGTTTCACCTCTCCTTTCTGCTGGTGGGCAAAAGTTTATCCCGCATCAAACCAGGCCTGAGCCAACCCCAAACCAACCCTGAGCCCGGCCGGGCTTTTGTTCTCCCCAAGGCGCAGCAGCGCCGAGCCCGAGCGCTCCCTGAACCGGCCTCGTTTCCCCGACAGATGGCACTGCCTTTCTCTCGTACTTCGCCCAAAGTTTAAAAACATTTCGTTAAAAATAGCTGCCCCACATTCTTAATTGGCAATCCTTTTTCTATTTATTGTTAGGCACAAATCAAATGCTGTTTAGCTCTTAGGCGAGCTCGATGCACAATACATAAAACCGTAATGGGAAACACACGGGTTTTCTTATTCAGTTCTGTATCTGTTACAACAGAAAATACTAAACATTTTGTGGTTTGTCACTAACATTTTCAGAAACTTAGTTATGATGAAACGTTGTTTTTTCCATTATTATGATAGAACCATTTTGTTTAGTCTTAAAACTTGCTGTGTTGCCTGCACAACGCCCCTGTTTTCACATAAATGAAGCCAATGTTATTCCAGCATCTCTGGACTCCTTCAGCTGCAGTAATGGAGTGCTTAAAGCATTTGGCCCATACCCTGAAACAGGCTTCAAACTCTCCTGTGCTGGCAGGTTTTTCTCACGTGAGGGGATGGAGAGCCTGCAGCGGGGTCCTGGGGTAGTGAGGGCTTTGCAGCCTCCCTGGGCCAAGCCTTCTCCACAGGGGCTGGGAGCGCTGCAGGAAAACATCACTCCAGCACATACCTTCTCCTTCTCTGAGCCTGCCCTGGTCCCCGGGGTGATTCTCCAGGGTGATTTTCCACAGCTCCTTACCAGGGTCTCCTGGTCCCAGCCCAGCTCCTGCGGGGAGCGGATGGATGCATCACTGGAGGTGAGCCTCCCTCTGCTCTCTCCTCAGCGAGCTAATCATTTCTGTGGCCTCTTCTGGGATGCATTTCATTTCTGCAATTCCTTGGGCTATGCTGAGCAGAAAGGGCAAATCTCTCCTTTACAAAATGAAATTGTAATTGCCTCACTATTTCCTAGTTTGGTCTGGACCTCGTCTTTCTTTTCGTGGTCGAGTTATGCTGAAGCAGAAGGAACATGTTTTGGTTTTTATTATTTCTTTGCCTGCTCTTGCACATGGACAGATTGTCAGCCAGCTGCCCACAGTTTTAGCCCCTTCCACCTCCCCCCACAACGGTCACAAACTCAGTGAAGGTGCTGATCCACACTGTTCCCTGCCAGAGCTCTCCCAGCCCTGACAGTGGCACTGCCCCCAAACACGGTTTTGTGTGTGCTCCAAGGCAGTGGCAGCGCTGGCCTTTTAGCACGGATGCATGGGAGAAATTCCTTCTAATATGCATTCACATCTCTCTCTCTCTCCACTGACCTTTATTTGCCATCTCCTTGCCTATTTAGTTAGTTTATTAGAGCCTTCAGAGGTGGTTCGTAATATTCTCATCATATGGGACCAGTCTCAATAATTATATCAAATTCCAGTGTTATTGGCTGAATTTTTAAGCCCCTTCTCCTGTTTGCTAACATATTAAACAGTGCTGTACCTAACACAGTTCTTTGAGTCACCTCATTGTCAAAGCAGTTGAAAGCCTTTTCTTCTTGTTCTTCTTCTTTGGTGATTTTTACTTCCCAAGTTGGTTTTGTTCCCTTTGTCACTTTTTGTGATGAGGTCTATCAGCTGTTTTTAGAAAGAGCAGTAGATTAATCAGATGTGCTTGTACTTGAGGCAGTTTACATTCTGAGCCTTATTTTCTTTTTAAAAACTCTGCACCATTCTCTTCCTTTTACATAATGACGGTCTGGTTCTTTTCATACTTTATTTTTGTTTTCAGAGTTTTGTTTGCCTGGTGGTAAAGTTTAGTAAGCTGCAAATTTCAAGGCTGGCTCAACATGGTTTTTAAAGCTAATACTCACATAGCAGCTTCCAGCAGCTGATGGTAATGAGCAGGGATGTAGGGGTTTTTAATTAGTTACTCCAACACTTCCTTCAAAGTATTTGCATGCACACAAGATGGTTTTGGAGTTCTGTTGCTCCTAAATGCAAATGTTGCACAAATATTGCAGCACTTACTGCCTTGATAACAGCCTTTAATATTGATTTTTTTTTTACTTGGGAGAATAGATGTGCTGAAATGGCAGCTTAAAATCCTCTTTATCATAAAGTGAAATATTTGGGATCTTTAAATACTCATTTGTCTCTCCTTCAGTCCTCCTGCTGCTTGGCTCTGTGTCTCTCTCCACATGCATGTAAAAAAATTACTGCTTCTTTTCACAAACAAACAGTCAAGAATATCTTTTTCATAGACCTAATTTCAATCCTGCTTTTTTTAAGACAGCAGCATGTGTGGTTTTATTTCAGTTTCACCTGCTGGGGGTTCTGCTGCTTTGAAGATAACTGGTAAACAGCTGACCATGTAAACACAAACATTTCTTTTTCCTTGACCTCAGTTTCCTCTTTGAGTCAAAATATTCATAGTCTAGTGAATATATTACGATTTTGAGGCTTTATGGTTATTAGGAACCTCTGGTGTTATTTCTTGCATCATGCCAGCCATGTGATTTCGGCCTCAGGTCCCAGACAAGCTGCAGTGTATCTTTTCTAAAGGCACCCATTCTTACAGGAAAGACATCAGCTTGTTACACTGCTGCTCTCAAGCACTTCATTTTCACCTAATACTTACCTTACTTTTGAAAAGTCCAGACCTTTTTTTTCCCCCCAACTTCCATTTGCCTAACTTTTCTTTCTTAATTACTTACTGTTGCAGCTTTGCTCACTAATTACAAATTCCCCTGGTGTCAGGACTTTCCCTTCCAGCACTCCACTGACACTGTGGTGAGTTATCTGTGCCCTTTTCTTGGGGATGGCTGGGGCAATGTGTTATGCACAGGTGAGGATTCCCCAATTTCAAATAATTTAATGACTCATTCTTGCTTCTCTTGCAACATCCCAGAATCATCATTATTTGAAAATTGGATACCAGGACTGGACACAGCAGTGCTGGTCCCCTCAGTGATACATACCTGTAATATCATGGTCTCCTGCATAATCATGCAAGTATTGCATTAACCTTAGCCCATAGATTGCATAGGGAATTCATGGTAAATTGATTTTCTGAAGTCCTTTTCAGTGTCACTGCATTTCAGGATATTGTATTCTGTGTTGTTAGTGTGACCTACATTCTCTCTTCTGACATATCTGACTTGTTGTCAGCCTGTATTAAAACCTTTTTAATATATTACTTCATTTTACAAACTGATTCAAATAGCACATTATGACTGACCAATCCCGACCTCTCTAATTGTTATTTGACCTTTTTTTTTTAAATATACCTTTAAAGTAGCCACTTTAAAATATTTGAAGTATTTTCTTTCTTGGATATTTTCATAAATTACTATTCTGAATGTAGTCAAAAGACATTTAAAGAAAAAATAATAGAAACACTGGAAATGCTACTAGATGTGCCATATTCAGATATGATGGCAAGTAAAAGTGCTTTTTCAGGTTTTAATATGTTTTACTGTTGCACGTTTAACAGTGCTGTTCTTTAACAGAATGTAATGCAAAATCTTTCCAAAAATATGAATTCAAAATGCAAATGCAATTATTTTTTACAATCAATCTTTTGAGAAATGAAAAAAATTGCATCAGCCTTGTTTAAAAAAAAAAAAAAAAAATATATATATGTACGCTTCCCATATACTGATTAGGCATTATGATCTCATTTTTCAACATTTTTTATTTTTATCCCAACCTGTGGTAACTTCATTAGCCACAGTTCCTGATCCAAATGGTTCTGTGAATTTCTCTCTGTCTGCAGCTCCTTCATTTTATCTGGGTGAAAAGCTGATTTGGCCACCTTTTCACACCACTTACTCTGAAGGTTGTATTTAAGCCCTTTCCCTGACCACCTAAATTCAGACAGCTACCAAATTCTTTTTCTTCTCCTTCCCTGCACCACTCTAAGTCCTGTGCCACAAGCCAGCATCAAGACTGGTTTACACAGGCTTTTTTTTTGTTTGTTTGTTTTTGCCTTCTCCCATAACCACACTCTGTGAAAGAATTCCATAAAAATCTCTTTAAAATTCCCACCAGAGTAGAGACTTCATCATCCATCCTGCAGAGGGATGGGTGCTCACTGGGGTTAGGCACAGCTTCTTTATTAACTCAGAAGAAATTTAAAACACTGATTCAGCATCTAATAAGTGGTAGCACACTCCACTTTTCCATCTCTTTTAGGAAGCATATGGAAAGGCATTATTTTCACACACATATTCATGGTTTTTCTGATAGCTACCTGTCAATTGACAGATGAACTTTTAGATTAGCAAGGCCCTCAGAATGAGAGGCATCCACTGAACCTGTTCATTGTTTTCTTAATGATAGCAGAAGAGCCTTGGCATATTGGTGTTTCCTCGAAGAATATCCAAATATGCACTGACTCAGAAGATCAAAGAGAGCAGCAGTGCTTTCAGTTAGGCTGGGCAGGTTATGTGGGACTCTGTTCTTGCATAATTCTTGGCAGCTTGTCTTGATCTCTGTCACCTGCACAGGCTCTGTGCACCAGACAAGAACCTGGTTGCTTTAACTCTGTGGATCATTGAGGGTACTAATTCTCAGTTAGAAGGCAAATCCAGATCCCAGTGAAGTCACCTCAATTGCTGGCTGCTAAATTGATGGCTGGCTGTTGTATCAAAGTCCTTTCTTTTCTTTTTCATGAGAAAGTTCTGCTTCACCAGGGAAAAAGTAAGGAAAACCAATTGAGAACAAGGCAGTTTGCAGTGATCACACAGGCTGTGAGAGAGTCAGGCAGGGCAGGGACTGAGGTGGCCACAGATTGTGGCTTCCTTGCTAGGATTTTGCCTCCTGGCAGCTAACTGTGACTGCACACCTGCTTTGTCTTAAAGAGATGCCTCAGCCCACTGTGGCTTGAGGAGGAATAGCAGAGTTTGCCAGCACAAAGCAAAGGCTGAGGAGCCCAAGTCCTGATACAGGTGCTTTGAAACTGGCCAGAGGTACAGCTGCCTCAAGAAGTGTTTTATGAAAATATGGAGCTGTTCACCCTAAATATATATTTTTTTAAAATTTTATTTCAGAAGAGAAAAAAGTGTTGTGCTAACCATGCATAAGAAAGCCAGTGTTTTTGCTAAGGGATACATGATAATGGGTGAGGAGATATTTGTTCAGCTGAGTCACTTGCAGCCAGAGATAAGTGACAGTTCTAGGGAATAATAAGCTGTCATGTAGTGTTTCTTAAATGCATGGATTTTCTGAAACCCTGTTCAAGGGGTCAGTAGCAGAGCAGATGCAATTGTCTGCTGTATCACACAGACCTCAAGAGTCAACTCTGCATTTCCCTTTATTTTCATTCCCCTGAAGTGGTAAACTTTGAGACTTTCCTCCCAGAGCAAAGGAGCTTTCACTAGATGTTGGGGATAAGAACTGCCTGTTTAGTTTTGGAAATTATCTTGGGATTATGCTTTATTCCACCTGTTTATTTTATTGTTTTGTTACACATTATTCCTTGAGAAACCAGTCTGTTTATTACTACTATCATTTGTTAGCTAATGGTATTTTAATTTTTATTTGGATTTTTGTCCTAGTGGTGTACTTGCTAAGTACAATTTATTCACAATCAAGGCTGGTCAAATCAAACTGTCAAAATCTATGCCAGGCACAATTCTAATGTGCCCTTATCTTGCATCTTGTATTTGGTTGATTTCAAAGAGATTAAACTAGGAAGGTATAAGGAAATATAACAGAGAGAGTAAATAATCTATATCCTTCAGAGGATCCACTAAAGGGAAAAAGAGATGTGCACAATAATGAGTGTCATGGAGAAAGTGATTAGGGAGTGACTAATGCATTGTCTCTGACAATACAGGACCTAAGGGGGTTCCAGTGTTATAATCACACAGGGAATTTAAAGCAAACTTTTGTCATGCAGGGCATAATTATTTTGTGGAACTCGTTCCACAGGATGTTACAAGTTCAAAAAAATAAGATATATTACAGAGGATAGGTCCATGGGGGACTATTAACATGATGGTACAGTGGCAAGCTCCAGTTCAAAGTCCCCTAACAGCTGATTGCTGGAAGCTGAGACAGTGTACACAGGGATTTCTGATTTGTCCTGCTTCTTATTCCTGCCCTCTAAGAATCTCCTGCTAAGAGCTCAAAGACAGGACACAGGGCAAGGATGGATTTGAGTCTGGCCTACAGGGCCATGTTCATGTATGCAGCTGGCTATCCAAAAGAGATCACAGGCAGCAGAGGAGACACAGGAGCTCAGGATATGCTCACTGAATGAATGACATGGCCTGGTGGGGATTTTTTTAACAGCCAGATAAATGCCAAATCCACTAGAACTTCCTGCAGTACCTCAGCAAAGGCAGTGTAGTGTTGCACCAGCAACACTTGTTGGTGCCCTGTTGGGAAGTGTTTTCCACAGTGTGCCTGGGATTGTGGTCTCCTGGCCATGCAGGCTGTAGGACTTCCTAGAATCTGTGGAAGCATCCTCTCTACTCACAGAGCCAGTTTTTCCACTAGAGGAAATCAGGCTGTACAGAGGAACAGCATCCAGCTCTGCCAGGAACACTCAGAGGACAATGAGGATGTCTTGTGAAGCATAAATATATGTTTGGCAGGACAGAGCCTGTTTTGAGGTGCTGAGGTAAAACAACATGTTAGCAAGGTACTGAAAAGGCCTCCTGGAGCAAGTGAGAGTTCATGTGTGCTCTTAACCATTGGTAAATATAAAATATCTCCCCCTGAGTCATCAACAAGGATTCGGGAACAAGGATTGTATATGGAGAAGGGATCAGCATGGAAAGGAAGTTCCCTCCAGTGGGAGAAATGTCTAAAACTGGTTTAAAGCTTCAGTAGCTTTCTAACATTCAGAAGTATTAAGGAGAGGATGTTTTCAATATAAGACATGGCATGATAACAACACCAAGGCAAAAATATAGAGCAAATTCTATGTGATGTGGTGATATAAAAGAAGGAAGTTAGGAAAAGGCAGTGGAGGGTTTCAGAAGGGATTGTGTTCACATCAGGCTCAGCTGCACATTTGTTTATAGACTGGCCTGGGAAATAGGAGTGAGAAATTGCTGGAACACAGGGAGTGTTGAAGTCAGCCTATGTATTTAGTCTGGGACTAAAAGACAAAGGGAGAAGCTTGGAGTATCAATGAAGATGTCAAATGGCAAAGCAAAACTGTATAAAGCTTCAAGGATATTTTCAATCCCTGCCCTGGTGGTAAATGTGTGCCTGGGTAGCACTATGCAGAAAGAGGAGCACATGGACTTTTCTGTGTATTCTGAGGTGAGGGGAATTGTGTTTTCCTTTGGGAAGGCTGCTCTGTGAGGTCAGCAGTGAACAGGAAACTCAGAAATGCCCCAGAAGTGCCAGATTTCTGAAAGATTTGCTCCAGTGTCAGTCAGAAGAGGACAGTGTTTCTCATCTGTTCCTCAGTAAGGAGGGAACACAGCTGTCTGCCCTGGCTCTGTCTAGAGACACAGACTTTCTGCTCAGAAAAGGAGGAGAAATGTTTTCTGCTGGGATACTTACCTAACAGCACGGCATAAATTCATCTCTCACAAATTAAATTCAGCAGACTCACATAGCAGGTCCCAAGTGGGCAAGTATCAGGTGCAGGAAAGACTTCTGAAATTCTTTTGCTTTGGCAGGAACTGATGAGTGAAACTTGTTTGCCTTTTTTCTTTTGTGTTTGTGTTTGTTAAATAGAATCACAGGCTCATAGAAGTGTTTGGCTTTGAAAGGACCTTAAGGATCATCTAACTCCTCTTGTCAGGGACAGCTCCCACTATCCCAGGTTGCTCAAAGCTGCATCCAGCCTGGCCTTGAACATTTCCAGGGATGAGGCAACCACAGTCTCTCTGGACAACATGCTTAATTGTCTCTTAGTGAAGGAACAGTTTTTGCCAAATTTATTTGCCTTACAAAATACAAAAGCAAATATTAAATCAGTACATTTATTTAAAAATCACTTATAAACAGCTCAGGTTAGTATATCTGTGCATTTTATCTCTATATTAATGATCACATATTTAAATTTTTAAAATCACAAATATGATATATAATGTAATAGAAAGCTATTGAGCTACATGAAATTCTGAAACTGGGTTTGAGTGCTGTAAAAAAACTGTGGAATAACCTTCTTCAGCCATGGTTCTACCAGAAGTGTCAGTTAGAATGTGATTGCAACAATTTCACTTTAAAATCTTCTAAATGCATGTGAAAGTCAAGACAGTAATATCTGCAATATACTACACCTTGTGCAGAAACAAATACCTACATGCACTTAAATTATGGAAAAGAGCATGACTTTAATATTAGATTTCTGTAATCACAATTGTAAGAGCCCCTTTTTACATCAACATAAGAATAATGTCTGAGATTCCTCCCCAGAAAGCACAGTTTCTCTCAAATCTTCTCTTCATTCCTGTAAAAGCAGCATCAATATGTAATAACCCTCTGTGTATGCATATCTCAGCTTAAATTAGCACTTTGTATGACTGGATTTCATACAAAAGCAACTCTCCAACAACCTAGCAGGTATTTAAAGAATGTACAGTACAGTTGTAATGATACAGGTTGCTTATTTATTTAACTGTTGAAAGCTTGAAAGCCTCTCTCAGCTCCCTGTATCTATTTCTATATGTACAAATTATGAGACCTTGAATAATGAACGTGTTATTTAAATTGTGCTGTGGCACTACATAATGCTGAGAAGTCATTTTATACAGTTCACTATTCTCATAGTCAATGGTGCTTGACTTGATTACCAGTGCTTCATAGCCAGAGTAGATATGGGCAATGCTTTAAATTTGTTAAAAATTGGTTAGACAAAATTGTCTTGAATGAAATAGTGTAGGCTGGAGATCTTATTCCTTCTGTTAGTCTCCTAAATGAGTCTTAATTGTCATGCTTAAAATAGTCATGATGAAGTACATCTTTTTATTTAAAAAAAAAAAAAAGAAATATGAATGTTCTACCTGGTCTCTGCAAAACAATAGTGAAAGAGACAAACCCAGCCTGACATCCTGCCTTAGGTTCCTAAACCACAATTCAGGACAATCTGAATAAGGAAATATTGTTCCCAGAATTATTCCTTCATGAATAAGGGAAAGGTGAGCAGAGCTAAATTCTTCCTGTGCATCTTCACTGCTCTGGGATCCAGCAACTGCCCTGGTGCAGCTGCAATTTACCTCCAGAAACTGGTTTTACCCTCCAATATTGATTTGTTCAGCAGTGCTAGTTTGAGTTTCCCAGCAATCACCGTGTGCATTCTCACAATGCACCCAAGTGAGAAGTGTTTTGCTAGGACAGCACATCACATCCTGTGTCGTAAAGCACTAAGAGGTTAACTTCTAACTTTTGGGAGCCTGGGAAGGGCAGCATTTAACAGATGGGCAGAAAGGGCTTTCAGTGAGCAGCAGAAGCACAAAGGCTGGTTTGCCAGAGGTGGAGTGTTCCTTGTCACCTGTGAGTAGGTATGGCCGGTGGGCATGGCATATGCTTAGCTAGCACTCTGCTCCCGAGCAGCCTGTGCACTGCAACACCTCAGTTGTCTGCTTTTCCCCAGTGGAGGTCACTAAATTGGGTTATTCTCCTCTACTCGAACCTGGAGGCAGCAGTAGAGGAGAAAAACTCCTACAAAGCTCCTACCTTTAGACTGTAAGATAGGCTTGAAAGGCAATTCTGCAATAGAGCCTTGTTTCAGATCAAGACAGGATCACACTGAAATGAGTTTATCTTTGGAGAGTGCCTGACTTTTTTGGGATGCAATAAAAATTTTTCTTGGGAACATTTTGGCCCAGTGTCCATGATGGTCACCAGGTTTCACATCTGTATCTCAGGGCTGGCTGTAGCCATGCCACCACTCTTTGCCACATATACACAGGAGTCATCAAGTCTTTTTCTCACATGAACCGTGGATAATCCATGTGGTTTTGTCCCCACATCTATTTGATCAATTTAACTATCTAATGAGGTCTTAACAAAATGGAAGAAAGGAATATTTTTTTTCAAAGTACTAGAGCTCTTGTGACATGGATTTGAAGCAGTTTATGATCAAATAGTATTTTTTAATTTGTCCTGATTCATGTGAAAGTAATTTGAATCCACATTAGTATTCTATGAACTGATCATTAACACTTTTCAACTGATTTAGTAAACATATATTGCTTCCAAAATAAATAGAAACAGGAAAGGAGTACAGTTAGTGTAGCTGAAGCATGAAAACATACACATTAACATGCAAGGCAAAACTCCAGTGTTGAAATGGGACAGCACATTAAGGTTATTTTTCCGGCCATGTTTTCACATCTCCAGAGGATTCTTAAAAACAATGGGATGAACATCCTAAAATACATCTTTTAATGATCCTGCTTTGTACTTCACTGCACAACGGTGAACTGACTGTAATAAATGAATTGCACAGCTCCCCTGAAAATGTTGGGTAGTCAGGAGAAGGCTTTGGGCATATAAGGCTTCTCTAGGAGCAGAGTCTCTCTGTGTCCCAGATGAAGCCCAGGCCAGCTCTGATCCACAAGCCATGAAGCCATGGTAGCACACTGCTGGTGCAGCTCTTCCAGCTTCGGGTCTGTGCTATGTCCTGAGGCTGTGGCAAGCAAGGTGGAAGGGCTGTGGCTGGCCTTTGCTGAAAAAAACACAGCCCCCAGCAGAGTGTGATTTATCCCTCTTCTGTCACCTGTTGCTGTATTTCACTTAAAACAGAAGAGAGGATCCTTGGAAATGGGCTTTTCCCTCAGAAGCTGATGAAGTGTTACTTCATGGCCTTTGAGTATAAGGATGAGGAAGCCCTCCACTTCTTCCTCAAAAAAAAGGTAAGGGCCCAATTTGAAAGATTTGTCCAGTTACCTTACCTAACCCACTGCTTTGCCTGTGAACTACCTACAAGGCTTTCTAACTTTACAATCCACCTAGGGCTGAGGCATTAGGAAAATGCTGAGTTGCCCATCCCTGCTAACAGCATGAGGCTTCTGTTTCCAAAACCAGAGACACATAGAAAACTAACGGACTGTGGGTGCCTCTTGCTTTGCTGACCTGAGTTCTGTTTCTTGCAAGCTCAGTCTAGCTTTTTGTAGAGCTAAGTGCAAGAGATTTGCTGAAAGCTGTCTGAACTGATACTTTGGATAAAGCAGGGAATGGAGCACCTATCCCCACGCCTCTGGAAAATTCAATCTCGGGCAATTTGGTGAGTGAGGAGTGTTTATTGCTGGGAAGGAGTATGTTAAGCCTCAGCTTGTGCTGCTGGAGCATCAACTCTCTCTGAAAGCTCCATAATGATTCTTCTGTGAAAGCTGGAGAGATGCTTGGTGCCATGCAGCTCTCTGACAACTCACTTTGTGTGCAATGGCCATGCAGAAGGGAGAAGGATACATCATACTCGTATTTCTAAGACTTCTGGAGTGGTCTCCATGCTGCTAAAATTGACACTGTTTCAGGAGGGCTGCTGGCAGGTGATGCACCTGAACTGGTCCCAGCCAGGTGGGGAAGGAGTTTGTCACCTTTGCACTTCTGTTCTTGAGCTGTGCCAAATCATCGCTGCTGTCAGTGCTCCAGGACAGGCAGCCCCTCCTTGTCTTTGGATTCATCTGGACTTGAAAGGTACTGAGAAGATTTGAATTCAGCCTCATAGCTCATGCTAGGAGAATGATTCAGCCTAGATTTGATTCTACTTAGACTATTTTGCTGTAATAGCTTATAAAAGATCTTGTAGTAATGTGGTAAATATCTGCAGTGCCACACATTGGCCTGTTTTCTCTATCAAATCTCTCAGGGTCAACCTGGTCATAGAAAGGTGTATTCCAAATTTTTCTTCTCTTCTCTGGTGCATCACTGCTAATGGGGTATTCCCTTGCTAGAGAAATCAAGCACCTTATTTTGAAATCTCAAATTCTGGTTCCAGGTTAAAGCAAAGATTTTTGCAAATACTGCAAACACTATTGCTGACTGGCAGCTATGTCTCAGCTGCACATATGGAAAGATGGAAATTTTTAGTGAAGAGGCATAAAGTGCTTCTTGAAGCAAAGATGTGAGTTCACATCAAATTAAATGTATGTAGGGGGTAATTTTTTTTTTTTTGCACAGCATTATAGAAAAAGGTTCATTATAGATAATAAATAGTGATGATATGGACCACACTTTTGTGAATTCAGTTCTGACTGGAAATGCACTGAGCCACCAAAAATAATGCACCCCAGCCAGCTTCCTTAGGACTGTGGCTATCTTCTACATAAATGCATCTTTAACCAACAGCATATAAAAAGAGCAATGATGACATCCAGAGGACAGATAGTTTAATCATAGGTACTGTAGGTATCCTCAGCAAATTTCCTGGGGATATATCCCTCACCTATTTTTTCTGTTTGAAGTCTGTTCCTATTAAATCGGTTATTGACACCCTGCTGAGTCCCTTTAAATCATTGTTTTTATGAAACTGACCTTGTAAGCTCAAGTGTTTCATACCCCAGTGCAAAAATTACATGTGTATGATAAACTTTTATTAGTTTCATCATTTTTTTGGTATGCATTATCATCCCATGTTGCCACTGAATCCAACTGAAATGTGAAGCACTGCTTTAAGCTACTGGAAAACTTCAGGTTAATAGCTGTCTGGCTTACTTCACCTGTGAGGGCTCCTACTGTGGAACCTCTCTCTATATGTAGGTTTTTATCTAATCTGTCTTAGTAACCTTCCATACTCTGGCTTGGCAGGTTTTGTTTTTGGTTTCAATTTTGTTTGCAACTGCAAGAATATTGGCCAGGTGCACCATATGTAGAAGCCACTGCACAGAAAAGCCTCTGAATTCCACAGAAATATCTAGGGATGGGTGTCTATTTTACTGGCAAATGTGAAGGAGATACATTACCAATGATAGTCTAAGCACAGCTCCACAATCAGAATTTAATTGAAGCATGTTACCTATAATAGGTTCAGATATTTGTGTTCTTCAGCATTTTATAAATTCAGAAACAGATGGGCTATGACCAGGAAGCAGTGGAGAACAGACTGGCATAAAGCAGGTTGGCTCTCTGACAAGTGCAGGTACAGCTGTGGTATGTATTTTATTCAGCATGCCCACCTACTGTATCAGCAGCCTGCCCTACCAGCAATTCAACTACAACTGACTTAATGAAGAGTAGAAGTAAGCATGAATCCAGACTTTCCATGGATCATAATATCTGAGAACCCAGAAGAATCAACATGAGGGAAATCATGCCAAGTAATTTTTTTTCCTTGCATCTTTACGTGCAAGAGATAACAAAAGCATTGGCATTTTGAAGAGGAAACAAAACTCCACAAAATGTAATCAGTTTGCAGTATATTCAAATGTTCCCCTTTTGGTCTTTTATTTTCTTTTTCTTTTTCTTTTTTCTTTTATTAAAGGAAGAAAATCTTAGGAGATAGTAGCTTAAATCACTACAATTGTGCCAAGGAACATGATGAAGTGCTGGATAAGAAGGCTTCTGTTAGTAAAAGACAATTTATATGGGTGACATAAGGGCCAGTTCTTGAAGGTTTCATGCAAGAAGTGCACAGAGGGTGTTTTTGCTCGCATTTGTGCCAATCCTTGCAAGCCCCATTGGGGAAAAAACTTCAGTGGCTGAAAAGGTTGTGGAAAAGAATCCTTGATCTGAACATTCCTTAATTGGGAATGTGGTATTTGTTACTTTATGCATTTAAAAGAGGTGCCTCTCTTTGTCTTTTTACATTCCTCATACATGTGGGTGAATAATCTCATGTTTAGGTTAATTTTACCTCTTTATCTCTGTTTCTATATCTATCTAACATCATATATTTTAACCTGCAGTCACCTACAGTAACCCACAAAGGGAATTTGGAAAAACAACAACCCATAATTATTTTATATGGTGATTGTCTGACTTGAAATATTGAGGTAATTATCAGGTTAACTTCCTATGATCCCTGCAATTTCTATGAAACCTGGAGATGTCAGTACTTGAGTTCTGGCATATCCCTTAAAGTAAAATTATACCACCTCAACCTAAGGTCGTAATTAAAGATGTAACAAAGCTAAGTGAGAAAGGACTATATGATTTGAATTAAAAGCAGAACAATCCCCATAATTGTAGGGGGTGAAAAATTAAATGAGCTGGCCATAAACTCCACCCTTCAGGGGCCACATGCAGTCTGTAGGTGGGCAAGACTCTTGTTGATGCAGCTGGACAAAGGCAAAGGCAAAGGGGAAGCCAGGTCCAGGAAAGAACCTGTAGGAGAACTTGGTTTGGAATGGGAATGGCTTCTTCCAGAATGGAGTGAAGACTTGGGAAAAGCCTAAATGAGAAGGAGCTTCATAAACATAGCTGTATTGTGACTTGTGAGACTGTGGAACATGTTAGCATAAATTTGTATCTGGATTTCTAAGAAAAACTTTAAAACACATCTGAAAAAGGATTTTTAGGACTTTGGATGAGCAGGAGAAGATGCAGCCTCATCTATATGTGTATATGTACATCTGTGCATGTGCATGTATGGGGACTGGTGCTTACATCTGAAAATGAAAATCCTGGAAGACTGATGTGATTTTAATGACTATTCCACTGCCTTACTTTAAGGGCTCTACCTTTGTTGTAATATAGGTGTTGCAGCAGTGGAAGCCATCTGAGTTCAAATGACAAGGGCATGACAGGGAGTGCCACTTCTAGACAGCCAAACAAAGAGCTGCTGTTCAGGAATTCAGTTTCCAGTGCACTTGTGCTGGCTTAGCTGTACATGCCATATATCTTGCTTGGACTCTCAAAGGTTTTCTTTTCTCTTATTCTCTTGTCCAAGCTTCACATTTAACCTTTGAGGCAGTTTTGAATATATCCCTTCATAAATCGTAGTCCAGTAGCACTAACCTCAGGCAGCTCTTTAGTGTTTTTGACTCCCTTCTCACACTGTTCCTCCTCAGGCTTCTACTGGTCATTCTCATTTCTCTCCTGATGATTTTGTCACTTCTCTTCAATGTAAAACTCAGGGGATCTATGAGACTGCATGCTGCAACTGTGTTTGTGATGTTGGGGCCTCTGCCTGATGCTACACTTCGCTTCATTTACCTTTCTCATTTCATTGCTTTCCCCATGTTCCAGTAGCACTGCCTGCCCCCTGTTACTACTATAGAGCTGACATACTGTCCATCAAATCCTGTCCCCTCCAGCCTCCACCAAAATATGTTACCTTTCATGTTGGTGACTCCCTCAAATGCACTAAATCCTCTGTGTCCTCTAGAATTTTTTCCGTTTGGTTTTAAATGTCCCCTAGCTGTTCTGATGCTGAAAAAACACCTCTGGACCTACTGATCCTTCACAAGCTTTTTAAAACTGTTCTCTGGTATTTCTTCTGTCAGCATTTTTACAGCATTTCAAGACTAGTTGGTGTCACAAAAGTGAAGAATATTTCACAGTGAGGATAAAATACTACAGTCAGTTCCATACAGGCTTAGTTCTGAAAAGTCACTTAAGCGAAGTGTGATGTTGAAGGAAGGGATAAGTGATAGCTCATGGAGATTTGTCCAGAAACAAAAATGTACCTAAGTTGTACTTCAATATTTTTTACAGATGACTGGGAAAAACTAAAATAAGCTTTACGTAAACAGAAAAAGAAAAAGAGAAAAAAGAGGAAAAAAAAGAAAAAGTTGTCCTGTCAGCTCCTGAGGTACAGAAATGGTCCAATCCAAAACCTGCCAGAAGGGACCCTTGTCTCTTTTCTGTTACCCTCTGCCAGCCAATGCCACAGCCCATCACACTGAATATCAGCAGTGCTAAAAGTGTTATTCCTGAAGAGACTTCAGTAAAATGGTTCAGGAAAGCTTCTTGATTAAAGAGGTCCAAGCATAAGAACAGCATTATTTGAGACCTGCATTATTGTCATAACTACAACAACAAGCACAATTCTGCCTTCAGGTCTCTATAGGTGTTTGCAGGGAAAGCAGGTGGTAAGATGGGAAATTTGGCTGAGGAAAGAAGTCAGGTACTCTATTGAAGAGAACAAAATAAAATCTTCAATTAAGAGGAGATGCTCTTCAGCCTCAAAGGAGGGCAGACCAGGAGCATTTGTTAGGATCAGCATTGCACTCTCTGGTTCTGGGTGCAATACCCTCTCATCACTGGGGGAAGGCTGCGGGGTGTGTGCTCTCCACACCACTCCCTAAGGTGGCTGCTCTCTTAAAGCTGTCCAGAAACTTTAGTGAGAGCTGGAAAAACTCAGGGAGCAAGTGCTGCATCTGAAGTCAGCCTCCTTCACCTCCCCACAAGTAAAGAGATAAAACACTGAAGCTTTAAAGTAAGGTTCAGTGGGTTACACAGTGCACCATTTCATCAGCTGCCAGGCAGTTGTGGTTCTGAGTGTGTTCCTCCTGTACAGGATCATCCCTCCTTTTGCTGGAAAAGAGGGTGGGGTGCAGGGCTTTGCCCAGGTGAAGCTGAGGCAGGGGAGCAGGCATGTTATATATGATGGGAATTCATGTTCCAGAGTACCTGGTGTCCTGTGTTGAGCTCAGCAGCTGGGCTGCAGAGTGACACTGCAGGTTATTTCAATTCCTTGTGTGAGCAGGAAGTGGGAATATTTAGGGTGGCTTGTTAAGGACTGCCTCAAGTTCTCAGCAGAAGAAAACTGATCTTTAGGAAGATTTTGATGCATGTAAGCAGAAGACACAGGAGCAGAGAAGATGAAAGTGAAACCACCATGGGAGACAATGGGTTTTGTATGAACAGAGTAAAAGGGATGAGTTCAGATTAAGCAGGGAAGGGTTTTCATGGTGGGGAAGATAACATTTTAGGGTGCTGTCATTAGGAGTGAACTGAAGAAGAATGTCAGTAAGCAGATAATAGGGAAACTGGAACAGCAGTACTGTTTCCTTATCCTCCCTTTGGCTTTGAATTTTGAGAATGAACAGGTTGAAAGCAAGTCAGAGAAAATTCTACAGCACTTGAAGTGCTCTGCAACACCCCTGCTAGACAGTGCATAGTCCTGCTGGAAAGGATGCTGGAGAAATAGCATCTTTTTTGATAGTGACTCAGATCTGAACATGAGAGTTATAGTTCTGACTCAATCACAGGCTGTTGTGGAAGGAGATTAATGCCAGGATTCATGGCCAATTTTCATTTTTTTGTGTCAATCTACTTTCAAAATAAAGCATATGCCAGTTATTTCTCTTGGAAGGGAAAGAGAGAGAGCTGATATGAAACAGAGATAAAATCTGGAGCATAATTAAACAGGCATTTTTCATAGCTTTATCATTGTCTTCTTTTTCTTCCCTCTCATGCTTCTGTGTCTTGTTCTCTCTAAAGCTATTGCAAGAGGGATGGATGCTGAAGGAAAAGCAGCTGGGTTCGATGCCAAATAGGTACTTCATGTTTTATCTGGTACATGGCAAGATGCATTCAGACATTTTTGTTGTGCATCTGATTATATAAGGCATTTTGTGAGTAGTCCATCATACTAAGATATTGTGTTACTGTAAGTGTCACATCTTCACATCAATTTTCAATTCAGCTTCCACATTTTCCTCACACTTCCAACAATAAATACTTAAAATAAATGCAAGTAACAAAACTGAGACTGCAGTGGCTTTGACTTGGGGGTTTTGACTTGGCTTTGAGAGTGGTAACTTCATTCCATATTCCTTGAGCTCCTGTAAAAGAGCACATATGTGCTGTGCTAGTAAATAGACCTAACTTGGGGAATATAGAGAGTTATACAAACAACTTCCAAATTTGTCATGAGGCATGGCAGCTTTACAGACCCCATCTAATGCAGAATCTGTTTGTCTTACGATTAGACATAGGTACTCAGCTGACTGTCCCTCCTGGCTCTTGTTTTGCTGTGTCACATAAATTCAGCCCTACCCCAGCCCCAACACCTTCTGGAAGGTTCTACTCCCCTGCCACTGCAGCAGCAGCAGAAATCTCATTGCTGGCAATGACTGGAGTGACTGGAGCATGGAGTGTGCAAAACAGAGCCCTGAGTCTACTCTGATGGAGAGCAGCATATAGATTTCTTTAAATGCTTGTGCTGCTCTGGCTTCATGTGCTTACTTTTGCCTTTGTGCTTGGGTTTGCCTTTCACCTCCACAGTGCTGTGCAATGAGTCCCATGGGGCTCTTTCTAGACTGTCACAGCCTTGGTGTCTGTTCTTGTCACAGATACACAGAATAAGAAATGAATTTCTGCTCTTTCAGGTGGCCTCAGCAGTTACAGGGCTTCCTGCATGAGGCAGGGAACACCAGGGCATGTGGGGCTGGCCTTGTCCCTTGCTGAAGCTCCTCCTGGGATTTTAGCACCCATCCTGGAGCTGGTAACATCTGTCATGTGTTGCACAAGAGCTCAGCACAAAGGTTGCAGATGTAGTCTAGATGTTGTAGATGTGGATGTCATATGACTCCTCTGCTAAAGTCTCTTGTATTTTGGAGGGTACTTCTCTGGGCTACTGTGGTTTCCAGCCCTCTCCAGAAATATCAGAGATATGGTGAGGGTGAAGAATGCACCAAAAGGAAGCAGACACTGAATCCTGTCACCTGCTATGATCCAAGAAAAGAGACCACAGGACCAGAGATACAAGTCAGGCTGGAAGGAGCTTCTGCAGTGAGACATATCTGGGGAGGAGAGGAGCAGCTGAGCAGCAAGAAAGTGTAGGAGAGCAGAATGGTGTGGTGGAGCATCCTTCTGAAATCTGTCTCCAG
The DNA here is from genome assembly GCA_013399455.1 of Anthoscopus minutus. Classification (NCBI taxonomy): domain Eukaryota; kingdom Metazoa; phylum Chordata; class Aves; order Passeriformes; family Paridae; genus Anthoscopus; species Anthoscopus minutus. The sequence goes on along the minus strand of VWYI01048868.1, from coordinate 70,559 downwards.
ATAAATACAAAAACTTGGAGAAAAGTTAGCTTGGCTATCAAAACAGCAAGGCTGCAACTATGTAGGCAAATAAACATGTACCTGGTGTGAAGGATGATCTTTGTGGAAAATATCATAAAGAAGGACCTGGTTGACTGCTAGTGTGGGCAGCCTTCTAAACTGCAAGTACATGGTGCATCAGGAGACAACTGCACGTGCCCCTAAATTTTTTAAAAGTCAGACTTCCCCCATGGAAACAGTGCTGTTCAAAGTTAGTTAGCCTTTCCAAGGCTCAGAGGAAAGCTTATAAGTAACAAGCTGTGATTAATTTTCTGTTTGTTTTGTATACACACAAGAAAATGCTTGGATGTTTTGTTTGGTGATGAATCATCCTGTGTGTGCACACTTGTCTCTCAAATTCCTGAAATAGGCATTTTGTATTTTGGGACCCACTTCCTCATTAGCAAAGCAAATATGTTAGGTCTTACAAACCCTCTCAGAAACTGGGTAAGCTTCATCTAAAAAAAAAAACAGTTGAAGTTTTGGCCTCCAGTATTTGTATTGAACAGCAATTCCAGAGCTTTTATCCAAAAAATAGCCAAACCCATTATATTTCCAACCTTAGATTATTCCTTTCCAATTTACGTCATGTGAAGAAATGAATGATTTATCAAATATGCCAGATTGCAGAATAAACAAAAGTGGTGTCACTAAACACCATATCCAGCACTTAGGAGGCAGACCCAAAATACATTCAGAAAGAAAAAAAAACAACAATGCAGCAGGCCATATAGATAATTACCAAGTACAATAAATGACTACCATGAAAAATAGGCCATGTCGAGAATAATCTCTGTCAGATGTAGCTAAGGACTGTCCTCCTTAATCCGTTTAAGAATTGAGAGGGTATTAAAACCTGGAACATGTAAATCAGCTGTGAAAGTTTACAATTCACTGCACCTCACAGATCTCCAGGCTGATATGCATGGAGGGAATTCCAGCATGTCAGTTTAGGAAAACTTGAGATATCCAAGCCTAGCTGACATGGAAGCAAACCTCTACCAGCAAGTCTCAGGCTGCTGGCAAAGCGGTGTTAAAAAGGGTGCTGTGTTTCACAATAAAGCATTCTGGTGATGGGGGTGCTGTGACATGATGTCTCCAAAAGGTGCAGGAGGTGAGATAAGCATCTGTCTCAATCTTTTACTGAGCCCTTGGGTTTGACAGTAGTGAAACATATGCTGCCTGGCAGGTGAGCCCACATTTAATCTACGTAGCACTTTCTTTTAATGCCTACGGTCCTGGCAAGGGCTGCACGCCAGTAGGATGGCTTTTATTGAGTATTCCAGGATTTTTGTTCCCAGGCACATGATTTTGCTGCAGAAATATTAGTGGGTTTAGTATTCCAGAGATTCTGAGAACTGCTGGAAGTCTAAAGAGCTGGGTATTAAAACAATTTGAAGCAGTCAAAGTCCCAGCCCATAGTGTGATGGTCTTCAAATGCTCTTATCCATGGTGGTCTTGTTTCACAGTAACCAGAGTTACTGCAGAGGAGGTGGCTGAGGATCCAGGAGTGTGAGTAAAATTTGAAATTGTATTGTTTCCTCACAGAAAACCTTCTAACAGCAACATACCTGCTCAGTTTTTTTGTCAATAATGAAGATATTTGCACGATCATATTCTTGAGCAGAGAAGCAAGTTAACACATTCCTATACCCCCCCAGAAAAAGACACCAAGTCTTCAAAAACAGGGAAGCTTTTAAATAAATGGATGAAGGAGAGTGAAGCATCATCTATTTGAGATGGTCAGATTCATAGATTACTTAACTTCTCTGCTACTGTGCTGACTTCTCAGTTGTAAGGCAAAACTCCCAATTTCTCATCCGGTATTATGAAGACATTTATTATAACTTATTTTGCAACTGTTTGTCCATGTTTATCTCTTACTGATGATGCAAAGAGCTGTCTATGTTCCACTCTTTATTCCAGACAAAGCTTTTCCTACCATTGTTTTATATTAGACTCCTTCAAATTCTTAATAAGTTTCAGCTACATCAGCTTTTCAAGTCATCAGGAATTTTAGCACAAGTATATCCAGTGCATATTAGGTCATTTGGAAACAAGGTTAGTAATTATATCTATT
>VWYI01048868.1:39838-68080 GCA_013399455.1 Anthoscopus minutus | reverse complement strand
TTTATATATATAAAATATATATTATATATATTTACCTGAATCCTAGTAAATATAAATATATACTACCACAAATAATATAGTGTATGTGACCTATCTCAGTTGTTCTCATTAGCTGGATGCCCTTAAAATGTGTGTATTAGGAAATGATGCAGAGGTTTATTCATCAAAGTCTTGCTTCATTCTAATACATGCACAGCTCAGCTGGGTTGCAATTAATAGCTAAGAAGGTAATGGCAAATTGGACTTTAGCTAGAGTCCTGGGCTATGAGTAACTAGAATAAGGTTACACATTAAATTACTTTAGAGATCAAAACTCATAAGCCAGAACTAATAATTACCAGTCACAAGACAACAATTTGTTATTTCAGATGAGCCAACTTTGAAGGGAACATAGAAAAATGAGTTCATGTGCAGTTTTAGCAGATATCACTTATCACACAGTAATAAGATAGTGGGCAGCCCAGGTTACAACTGTGAAATATAGATAAAGCAAACTTGCAAATAGAAGGAAATGGGATTGTATGGAACACTGCCAAACAAAACTATGGAGAAAGAAAATAGACATCTAATCTGGTAAAATGTAGAGCACAGACTACAGAATAAACTAGAAACACTCCTAAATTAATAAAAGAGGTAGAGTCCAGCAGTAAATTGAAATGCAGTTGGTTGAAAAGCACATATTAATGCTCTCCTTGCCTCTGACGCTGTTTCTTTGCCTGGAGTAGCACTCCTCAGAGATTCTGTTTCTCACTGCCATGATTGCTCATTTTTTTTCAGCAGAGATAATGAGATCGAGGCAGGGATAGCCTTCTTTCATTCTCTTATTCCATTTCATTTCTCTCCTTCAATTTGCACCACAACAATGGCAGCGAAAACATCAAGGAGACGAGTTGTGTACAGTTCATGGTCAGCAGCGAGGAGATGCTTTGCAGAGGATCCTAGGTGGAGATTCAGCTGGGATTGGGGCACATTTCTGTCCTGTCCTCCCCACTGAGCTGGGTGTCTCCATCTTCACATGACTGTGTGCAGGACCCAAGAGAATCTGAGTCAGCAGAAGACAGCCATGAGACTTTTTGGGTGCTTAGCTGTGTTGGTTCATCCACCACTGCAGAAGCAGTGCTGTGAGGAAGGCTTTATTAGTAATAACCACCCCCAAATCTCTGTATGATTATTTTCATGATGAAGTGCTAGGACTCATCCAAGTGCTTACAGTCAGCACTCAAAATGGAGGAGCTGCTCCTTTGCTGTTTTACAGGTATCACCTAGAAAGCACAGAACAGGAGGAAATGGTAAGGAAGTTGTGTACCCTGCAGTGCACTTGTGCAACCAGAAGCCAAAATTAGCGGGGGGACCATCTAATTGTATTTGTTCTGCTTGCAGATAGATACCCCCCCTGCTAATGTTAGCTTCTGCTTACAAAAGTGCTCTGCAGTGTTCACCCCCCCGCCCTTCCTCCTGTTCTCTCCGTGATTTTTTTTCTCTTCACTCTGATGTGATTTCTTTACATTTCCAGCTCTATTTTCTCAGTCTTTTCATCAATATTTAATACGTGAGAGGAACAGTGGGCAGTTACCTTCTTTTTCTTTTCCCTTTTTTCCCCTCTAAAAGTGCTGGTGCTCAGCTCTGGCTGCAGGAGCACTTGGCTCCTGGGAACATTTGCTCTTTGAGTACTGCATGCATTAAGGAGCCAAAGTCTAACCTGAGGCTGCCAGAGGGGGTTTAAAAAAGGCAATAATGACTAATTGACCTCTTTAATGAGCTTAGGAGTTATAAAGTAGATAATTGCAGTGCATATGACATATTTTATCTAGGTTTTCAGAAAATCTCTGATAAGGATCTACATGACAGGCTGCTTCTGAAGATGAACCTAACAGGGGCTGAGAAGGACATTGCATAGAAATACAAGAAAGAAAATGAATTTTCTGTGCTGAGGGTTCTCCCCAAAAGGGAAGAGTTAAGTGTGATTAATGCCTGGTTTCATAGTTTGATTTTAAATAAATTACCTAGCTAGAAAGGCCTACCATAATGCACTGTATGTGCTGATGATACTAAATTATGATGCATACTGAGCACAAAGTGAGTGGCAAGAAACATTCATCGTGCCTTAGATCAGCTCAGTAATTGAGCTGACACATGGCAAATTAAATTTATTACTGAGATATGTGAAATAATGCACATTGTTCTTGATATAGGGATGACAAACATAAAGAGCCTCTAGAATATTTTGACAAAATAGTCTTTACTAGAAGATTGCTGTCCTAGGCAATGTACACACAGAGGGAAACACTGGAAAAGCTGAGAGCAGAAGGGACTGGATTTGGCATTTAATTTTCTATTACAGTGTATTTCTCCTGCACATTCATTACTTATTTTTCCAGCTTGACCCAAAGCTCTTCTGTTTCTCAGGTTTTCTGAAATCTCCTCTCGATACCTCATGGGCTTGCTAGGATGAAAACCAAAGGAAAGAGCTGGATGCATGAAGTCCCTCAGTCTTGGAGCATAAAAAGTGCAGCAACTGAATTTTAAAATGTGCTGGAACCGCAACCCTGGTGACACCATTTATTTTATCCTTTTATTGGTGCAGTAAAATAAAGAGAAATTAAAATAGATGTGTCATAGGACAGCGTAGCAAGATTTGAGTGAAATGAGTGATGTGGGTTTGGTTACATATCTGGCTTTTCACAATGAGCACACTCTGTGTCTTTAAAACAGTTTATGGCTAAGATTTGAGGCACACAACTGGATCTGGGGAGATCTAGTGAAGTAATTACTCAATTCACATCTAATATCCCAGGGCAGTGTTGTGTGATTTGTTTTGGGCTTCCAAAGTTAACACCAGCACTTCTCATTGTCCTCCTGTGTGGCTGCTGACTCCCAACACTTTATTTGCACCTCCTTACAGTCACGTACTTTGGAATTCACTGGCTTAAGTCAAGCTGGAGTCTACTTCTCTATTTTAGCTTCTCGGTTCCCAGCTCATTTTGCCAGGTGTGGTGGGCAGTTTCTTGCTGAGAATTAGAAGCTGGTGCTTGAGAGAAGGCCATGGGAACCTGTGATGGAAGGAGGAGAAGAGATAAGGGCTTCCAGGCACAAACAACCACCATAAAAGCACACAGACATTTGTAGGAGAGGCAGCCAGGCAAATGATCAGGGCTGCCAAGTGACAGAGGAGAAACAGAAAAAAATAAGTTTTTTTTTTGTTTGGGACTTTTGTAGAAGTCTGGGGTGCTCAAAGTCATAATAACTGAGGGGGTGGCACAGCCACAGGGGCAAGTCACAGACCTGTCCCTCTGAATGGCCCTGCTGACCACAGGATACCTGTGGGGCTTTGCTGGTACCTTAATTACAGTTATAACATGCTGAACTATGCAACTCATTAAAATTAACTTCATATTAGAATTAGTCATTTTAGTTGCTGCTGGTGGGTACAGGCCTATTTCTGTGATGTGTGCTTCTCCTTCTGTTTCGTAGCCATCAGGGTGGTTTGAGTTCCAGCTCTCAGTGTTGTGCTGATGACACATCCATGTGATTTTTTTGTTTCTTGACTTCTCAAAGCCATTTAATCTCTTTGAATTTACTTTGGATGTCAACATTTTGAAATGTCTCTATGAGAATCTGTCACTATCCTCCTAATGTTTTACTTCATTTCTTTTGCCATCTGAGCTGTGCTACTTGAAGGGAAGGAATTGCCCCTTTTTCAGGATCATGTTACACATTCTGTTTACCAAGTCATCTTTTTAATACTTGGAAACATCTCACAAACCAAATAGACAAAGAGAAAGAAATTTAGGTGCTTACCTTTGTAGCACATTCTACTTTCCTCTGGATTTACCCCTGACAGAACTCAATTGCAGACAAAACAGCCTTTGATCCAACTCTTAAAATAAATAGTGGCTTTCTAGCTCAACAGCATAGGTCAGATCCATTCCTTCTTTTGCAACTGTCAGTGCAATTTGCTTATGATTTAATTTTAAATTGGATCTCTCCTGAACTTAGCAGCCTGATTTGAACTAAAAGCCTATTTTTCTGAATGTCTGAACACTCTTGGTGTCTCAGTATTTGAACAGTCTCCTTGAGATTATTGAGTAATTTGGCTTCCAAAGTTTTAAGTCACAAATTTTTGATCATAAAATTTTAATTGGAACTTATCATTGTTCTGAAAAGAACCTGATAGCCTTTTATTATTATGAAGAAGACTCTTGTCTACCGTTCTGTTGAAAAATTCTTTGAATGAAAGATTTTTTTAAGTGGAAGAAAATGTGGGGATAAGTCACTAAAAAAATAGAGTGGATAGATTATCACTGGAAACAATATCCTAAAGCAATGAGGTTATAGCATTTTTAAGATGGATAATATATGAACTAGATGTTGGGAATTGATGAATTTACCTCTCACATCCGGCTCTACAAAGACTCTGTCACAAGTCCATTGGAGTAACTGTGGTTCTGTTTTAGGCATGGGAATTTTTTTGAGGAAGAAATCTTTAAATGAAGTTTTAGATATTGTTACCTGCTGATACTTGCTTAGATCTGTTGTGGTAATCCACCCTTAAAATTTTGCTCAAGGTACCACCTCCTGCCTAATTTCCATTTTCTAAGAACTCAGATAAACCAGAAATCAGACTTTTTATCCTGTACCACTACACTGAATTGTTCTTTTTGACCTATTGTAGTTTATGGTGTGGAAAGGACCTTGTTATTTAGTAGGTGAGATGTCCCCAGCATTTGAAAAAGAAGGAATGTTTCTATGTAATGCCCTGTGCCTCTCCATGCCATTTGATAATATTGATCACAGAAGCTTCTCTCTTGCCTCCAGGAAGCTTGAGGGGTAAACAGAAACACCCTTAAATGACTTAGACCCTTCATCTCAGATTAAAGCCAAAAATTTGACTGGGGCAAATGGTTTTCTATGTCAGCAACCATCCCTTGAGAGCCTCTTCAAGGGTTATTCCTCTTCTCCCCTTATAAAACATCTATTCAATTCCACTGAAAATTATATACCCTGATGATTTTAAAAGAAAACATTTATAGGCAACAGCTTTTCCTCATGAGTTCAGCATTTAAAACCCTGTCCTTTTCCTTATTACCTATTTTTTGGGTTAATGAGGAAATAAGCTTTCAGTATCCATTCCTGCTGCCATCATGCAGGAAAAACACTTCAGACAAAATCTCCTGAAAGGCCCAGCTCTGTGATCACTTGTCCTCCTCAGTGATTTTCCTCCACTTGATCTCCTCTGTGCCACACGAGGTCCAGCCATCAGTGACTAGGTTATGGAAGTTGATTTGTTATGTCCACCAGTGATTATGAGTTATGAGATCCTGCTTGTCTTCTCTTAGCATATCTGTGCCTTTGCTCTCCTCCCACGAAATGCTCCTTCTCAACTGCTAAACTGCATTTTATTTTATTTTGTTTTGTTTTGTTTTTTCTTTTTTCCTGCAATGCCCACAGGAAATCTAATTAAGGACTGGAATTCTCTTTCATAAAACAAACATTGCTTTCAAATTCACCACAGGTTGGACTGGGCTGTAAACTTACTCATTATCTACATGAATTTCAAAAATATGTCTGATTGATTAAAAGTCAATGGGACCTGGTTTTCCAAGTTACCCCAGGGCTTTTGAAAACTCCTCTTCATGAGGGATGAAATCAGAAGTCAAACTGCCTTCAACAAGCAGCCACTTTCTGTGTCTCTCCTTGCTACGTCCTCTTTCATAACTTATTGAATTCCTGTGGAGTTACAACTCACATGAACTCCTGAGGTCTGCAGGACACACACTGCAATGTGTCTTTTGATTAATTCAATCAAAGTTCATTATTCTCTGGTGGGTCTTTTGCTCCTCCTCTTCCTCCTCCTCCCCCATGCCAGTCAAAGGACAGCAGTTGCCTTGCAGTCCTCCAGAATTTTTGCTTTTGTAGAGTAAAAAATGACCCTCTCCCTGTGCTTCCTGCAGACTGCTTGTTTGCATCAAGGTAAACATTTAAATGTCACCTAAACATAAAAATAGGTAGGAGGCACATTAAAGAAACTTCATCTCCACTTCACATCAACACCACTAAACACATTGTTACAAGAGTGACTAAAACTGTCTAATAATATCATCAGCAGCAACTGGTCAGTTAAAATGTTTTTTAATTGTGACTTGAATGTGTTTATCAACCTCTTTTTGTGACATTAAAAAGACAGCAAGAGAAACACATGGAGACATTGTCCTCGAGGGAAAGGATTAATCATCAGTGAGTGAGCAGGCCTAAGCAGATGGTCAGCTATGCTTTCCTGAAGTCATTTCTTCTATCCACCATCCAGTGTCACTGCCAGAAATGAGAAGAAGTGTTATCTTGACATTGAACATCTTTATAATAAAATCACTAATTGGTGTCTGATACCAAAGGCTTTATAGCTGTAAAACTGCAGCAGAGGTAGCTAAGTGGTTGACTGGATTTCATTTTAATAAATGCTATTTTCCAAATCCTTCCTTAGTGCTGTCCACACTGTGCTGTCACTGGGAGACCTCTCTGCTGTACCAGTGTGTCTGTGTTAGCTCAGCTCCAAACACAGCAATCAAGAGTGTTTTACCAGCACAACAGATAAATGGGACGCTGCCACTGGGCTGCTATTTTTCATGTATTTCATGTAAGGCTAATATTTTGCAGGACATGTTCTTTAGGATTTAATTCTCAGATTTTTTTTTTCATGTCTTTTTGGCAACCAGAAAGAGTCTGTCATGATGAATTATCACTTTTGGTCTTGGAAATATATTTTTATGAAAGCTGAAAATGTGTCGGCATTGGACATCCGTGAAATTCTCATGGTTTGCTAAGGATTTCATTTTCTTTTATCCTTCTCATTTTAGCCAAGAGCATTTAGAGAAAATATTTCTTTCCTTAATAACCATCCACCTTTTTTTAAGGTTCAATCAGTTCTGGGATGGAAAAAGATACATATTACAGCAGTTATGTGAATATAATTCTTATTTTTAATATCATTTGAACGTGCAGGTCTTGTTTCCTTCACCCATTTTTTTCATTCAGCAAATATTTCATCACATGAACAGTGAGAGCCAGATTCTGGCTTCTGCACACCAAAGCCAGTCTGGAAAAATTCAGACACTCTGGGCTGTGTTTTGGTGTGGTTGAGGCCATGCTGTGGCTCAGCAGTCGCTCTCTTGAGAGCACCTTTAGTGGTGCTTGATCCCAAGGCATCCACGATGATGCTGCTGTGCTGTAAGCTGGGCCTGACCCCAGGTTTTTTAAAGCAACAGAAAGAATTTTGTAGACAGTAACAAGCTCTCAGCCCAGGTTTTCGATTCTTCCACAGTGAAATTTGAAATTTGCAGAGAGGGTTAATGCCTGGAAAATTATATAAATATGTTATGTCATAATATTATATGTCCCAAAATATTGGTAAAGGGTGTTTTTCCCAAAGATTAGAGCATTAGTGAAAAAATAATGATTAACCTTTAAAATCAGATTGGCATTTCTTTTTTCTCCAAATGTAGAATTAATACACATTTTTTAATCATTAGTGTAATTTTCAGGATGATACTTTTGTTCTTTTGGCTGTTGAACTGTTACGGCTGCTAGTAACCCTTCAAATTGTTTGCTTCATTCAAGCATTCTTTTTTGAATAATTCATTAGGCATTATTATCCAAGCGTGGAACACCTCATTTAGCGCTGGTGATCTTTTCCTTATGTGTAGCTGACAGGCAATCAAAGTTTTTATCAGTGCAGAAAATTTGCAATTCAGAAATGTAGTTGCAGCAATTAGTAGCTATCAGGTAGCATAGGAAGGACAGCTTCATAAAAAGAGAGAGCTGAATGAGCTCAACTGATGTTAGCACAAAAGTAATGGATAAAACTAACCAGCTGTTTCTAAATTTACCAAATGGAACATTCCTTTTTCTCAGAATAGGGGTTTTAATTAACTTTGTGTTATGTGTGGCTTCAGGAAAGGAGAAGTGAATAGGGGACAGAATATCCCTCTTTTGGTGCCCTTCACTTCATTTTGCAACTGTATTGAGGCGTCCTGTCTGTGTTCAGCTCCCTCCCTGTCCCACTGCAGGACAAATCTCCAGGTTTCTCATTGCTCACCTTAGACCCACTGGAGAGCAGTAAGGTTTTTTTGATGTATGGGAGATTTTTCTCTCTCTCTCTCTCACTGATGCTCAAGTATTGATGTTTTTTGCTGCTGCAAGAAGCTTGCTGAAGTTTGGGTAGCAGAGGTGTTTTGTCAAGCACTCCCAGTGAACTCCCAGAGCGGCTCCTGCAGTGACCCTCAGTCACAGAACACAAATAAGTACTTCTAGGAAACAAGGTGGGAGGAGAGGAGGTTGAAGTAGGAGGAAGGAATGAAGTTATTTTATTAATTTTTATTGAATTTCTTATTTTACCAGTTATTCTGGTTCATTCCCATCTTGCATATCAAGTGATGTTTATGCTGGATTTAACCCAAAGACTCATATTCTGGAAAGCTGAAAGAGAAGAAGGAAGACTTTGTGGCACTTTCCATCTGCAGTGCTCACTGGAATCCTGGAGGAGACTTGGGCATTGCTCTTCTTCCTTATCTTCTTTGTGATTAATTTTTCTCAGGATTTAACTTCAAAGACACTGGGTCTGCTAAGGGGATCCCTCCCATTCTGTTGAGTGCTCTAACTGGCTTGTGACTGAATAACTGGCACAGCTCCATCACCTCCCCCCATCATTTTTGGAAGTAAGATTGCTCCCTGACCTCCCTTATGCTTCTTATTTGAAGGAGGAGTTTCCTGGCACTAGATCCCAGAGAAATGTGCCTCAAATAGCTCAGGTGTCCAGCCAGGGTGGCAGGCAGGGGAGGAAAGCCCTTTCCCCAGGCTCTGCCTCCACACATGGCCACAGGGCAGGGAGCAAGGAAGGCTGGATCCCCTTCTGATGTCACTCACTCTCACCAAGCCCTAGAGACAGGGCTGCTGAGGGCATTTACTGGGGCCAGACCTCCTGAAAGTAAAGCCTGTGCCTCTAGTCCTGTCCCGTCTCATGGTTTTACACATGTCCTTCAGCATCCAAGTGGAAGGAGAATGGCCAAAGTGCAGAGCAGCCCAGCTGATACAGGAGCAAAAGGTTATGTGGAGCAAGGCACTGCATCACGTGTCATGGTGATGGAGACTGCAGAAACTGGCAGCAAACACAGTGTGCAGGGTAATTTAGAAGCATTTAACAACTCTTCTCTGTGTGCTTATTGTGGGTTCACAGTGTTTGAATAACAGCACAAGTATTGAGCCATGTATGGAGGCTGTAACATTATTTTATTCACTGTGTTATCTGCTTCCTTTCAGGAAAATGAAACGAAGCCACGTTTCACATGCTGTTTCTTCCCCTGACAGCAGCCACAGGGCTCAGGAAAGTGCTTGGAGCAGCGTGGGCCATCTCCAGCAAACACTCCCATCTGGGGAGGCACTTGGGAAGCTCTGGAGGAGGCAGGTGTGCAGCTGCCAACCCCCATTCCCCACAGGGAAAACTCTGCATTCCCAGCAAAAGGAACCTCCTGGCGCGCTCCCCTGTCTCGGGGGTCTGCCTGGCCTTTTGCTGACAGCATAATTTCCTTAGGAGCTTCAGAGTCTGACATCTCTGCTCATGACTCTTTTTTTTCTGAGCAACATTAATATCTGCTGCAGGTCTGGCAGGTGCAATGTCCTCTAAATTGTGTCTGCATCTCCAGCCCCGATTCCAGCGCCCCTCCAACATCTGAATTTCTACCTGGGCAATGCACAGGCCTCCTTTTCTCCTGGAAAGGAAGGGTGCACTGCTCACCTCGTGAGCTCTTGGCCAGTGATCTCCCAGCAAGAGGAAATGTATAGCTGGGAAATCTGCCTGAGCCATCATTGTGAGAACTCATCAGCACGCCTGATGGAGCTGAATAGCATTTGCCAGTCTGAATTATGGCTGGTGTCACAGGCACAGCCAAAGCTCTTTTGTAAGACGAGCAAGGAGACACCTACCTCAAAAAGCCAAAAATAGTTGATATCAACTTGACTGAAGTGGCCATCTGAGGTGGTGAAAAGCAGCACAGTGGGAATGCACAGTGACCAGACGCTGTGCCAGGCAGAGGGTAAGTCTGGGCTGATGAGCTGCTATGGCAGGGAGCTTCCCAACCCTTGCAAGCCAGTGAAGCATGCCTAACCTGGCACTGATTACTCATCCCTGGCACTCGTTACTCTGCCCCAATTCATTTCTCAGAATTAAATAAGATTTTTGAGAACATGCTTTATTCATAATAAAGAAATAAGCATATGATCTCCCTGTGATCTCTACCCCAACCAGCCACTTGATTAAGCTGAAATTTTAAACATAAATAGTATATTAAAATAACTGTTAATCAACATTAGATTTGTGTCCCAGCTGGTTCTCTCTACCAACAAATGCTGAGAGGCTTCTGAAATCCCACTCTTTTCTTGGGGTCACAAATACATGTGTATTGATGTTATGTTGGGAGAAGCTAAAGAATTTTAGGGAAGGTAAAAAGAGAAAGCTCAGAATGGCAAATCCTGAGATTTTCATTTCCCCAAGACTTAAAATTCTCATCATTTCTGATTAAACAAGCCAGTGTAGCTCATTTGGATTTTGAACTAAGACCAAAAGGATTCACCTTCTGCATGCACTGGCTTTGCTAGAGGATGAAATTAGACCCAAAGTATACCTCCTGATGTTTCTTCATTATTTGTAGATTTGTTGTTTTTGAAGGGGGAGTAGTTTTTAATGGAACCAACTTGATGTTGTAGCAGAATTCGACTTCAGTAGTGAAACACAAGAGTGAAGGGGAACCTTTATCTGTACAGCCCTACCATGCCTCCCTTTCAAGTCTGCTCCAGTTGCTACCCAAGTTCTCAGGTTAGGCACAAACACTTCAGTGACATTTTTCAGAACCCTATAGGGCTGGGTCCAGTTCTAGGTGGCTGGTGCAACAATATGTTAGATTGACTTATGTTTAAGCTCAGGTAAAACAGCCTTTTGGACAGTGGCAGTCACACAGCCCAACATCCTCACTAAAACCCTACAGGAAAGCTTACAAGGGTTTTGAGGTCTATTACAAGGTGTGTAGTCCTAAATCTATAGCATTGAAGTGTGAATCCCCCACTGCAAGGTGCTAATAGATGGCACTGAGTTGCTTTTGTTTTCTGAAAATCTCCCTTTGCTTCCTCCTTCATCAGCAGAGGAAGTGGCTGAGCATAAGCACTTATTCAACACATCTCTCATTATTGTTGTTATTATTTTGGCAGAGGCTGGTCTGTATTCACTCCCACCTGGGTGTGGAGATGCCAGCATGATGATTTGTCCTCTGAAACTGAACCAAACCCTCTGATAAATACTGGAATTATGGGGAAGAACTTCCCTGGCCAGTCAAAAGTTTTAGGGACGCTTAACTCAGATGAACCTGTTGGCCAAATTTCCCGAGTGAATTTCTCTCCTAAACTTTTCTGATAATTTAGAAGAGACACTGGTCACTGAGGTCATAACTTTGAGCAAGCAAAGCAGGAGAGCAAAATCCCCCAGTGATTGTTTCCCAAAAACCATTGTGTAACCATTCCCACACCCAAGACATACCGTTCCATCTGGTCTCACAGTTTTTTCTAAGGGCGGTTTCTTTCTTCTCTAATTATTTTTTCACTAATCAAATGAATTCATTGCACAGTCGTAGAGCATTAATCACCTTATGTAACTTCATAGTAGTGACACACAAAAATATAAGTAATAAAAATAATGAGGGATGATGATGCGTGTGTGGAAGGATCTGCAAAGGAATTGCTCTGGATGCGTCACCACTTTCTCAGGTGCATGACAGAAGCGTAAGGAAAGTCACCTCACCCTGAGGTTGTCTGAAACACCTGAGATTTAATCCATCTAAAACCCAGCAGAAAAGCCATTTATGTATTGTTAGGAATTAATTACTTTGTAGGCATAAATTTGAGAGAAAATGGAAGCACTAAAGGCTAGGAAATATTTTTATTCTTTTATTATTTTAAAAGAATTTTAATGTAAAATATATTAATTCATATAATCAATAGATTTAATTATTATATTTATATAACTATATTATTTGAAATACCAATATATTGGTTATTATTAATATAGCATTAATATATCAATGATATATATTAGTATATCGCTAAATTATATATTAATATATTAATTGATATCATTCATGTATATTATTATATTAATAGTGCAATTGATGTAATTATCATTATTATATATTACTTATTATATAGTGTTTAAATATTAAAATATTTATATTTATTTTAAAAATAATTTTATTTCTTTTGTTTTTAAAAGAGCTGGGCAGCTAAGCACATGAAGCCAATATGGGTTGCCTGCCACCAGGACTTTTCCTGTGACTCCCCTGGAACATAAGAACAACCATGAGGGCTCAGAGGAAGGCACATCCCAGCACTTTGTCTCCAGCAGTGGCCACAGCCAGTGCCTGGGGTAGAGTGGGAACAAGGCTTGCATCTATGATATTTACAGACTCTCCTAGGCTCAGACTGGGTTTGATTCAAGAGCCTTCCTGAACCTAATGCAATTTGTCTGTTTTAGTGCCCTCAGTAAATCTCTTTCAAGTGCTTGTCCAGTCTCCCCTTTCCAAATCTACATCATCTGCTGGCAAGGAGATCATGGGTTGAGGAGCAGATTATAAGATTCTGCATCTTGCTTCCTTTTGGAAAAAAATTTAGACACTGTGGTCAGCAGTCTGGAGATTTTCTTTGATAATTTCTGAATGAAAAACCCTTTTGAACTTCTTTGATAAAATGCCTCTTAGATGATAGGAGATATTTCAAAAAAATCACATAGGGTTTCTATTGCTCATTTCATTTCAGCACTGACATATCACCAAGTATGTATCTTTAGGTTTTACCCTTTTCTCATGCAACAAATGTCAGTGGATACCAGGCATGGCAGTAGCTCACAAAATGTTTATCACTGTGATAAAACTCAGATTACCAGGTGATCTGTGTGTTTTGAATGACCTCCATCCTATCCCTTTTGGAATTGCCTGGCATTTGTACACATAGATACCAGATTTTCACAAGTATGCAAAGAAGTAAAAAAGAAAAAGAAAAAGAAAAAACATGGTTTCAGTTCTGTAATCTGAATTCCTTGGGGTTATTTAGTGTAGCCTGACAGTGTTATGTGTTGCCCTTGTAGTGAGGGATTCAGCACAAAGTTCAGATTTGGAGCTAAACTTCCACCTGTCTTTGTTATGGTCCATTCTACTTTGTGTATTTTGTGTTCTATCTGTTCTCTTTCCCCAGAAACAGGCAGGATTTCAACAGGCCACTCCTAACATGGTTAAGGATGCATAACCAAGGAGCCCTGTGACTCCCAAGCACTTGAGACCAAAAACTCCTTTAGCTCCATAGCCAAAGTCTGCTAAGAGATGCAGAAAATTGTGTTGGTGCCTCGGAGTGATGACAGAAAATAAGATTATTGTGTTGGGAGTCTGTGAAAAAAGAATAAAGTACCATTTGCTCCAGAAGCTGGAAAAACACATACATAAAATGTGTGCTGCTAGAAAATATAGCTATCTCTGTATCTAGTTTCATATATTTGAGATGAACTATACTTACTCGTGTTCCTTCTTATTTGAGGGGCATTCCACAGTGACTAAGGAGCAAAATCATGGTTTGTTGAGACCAGAGCATGTGTCTTGTCAATTAACCACCTAATTATTGTCTTGATATTGCAAAAAAATGTCTTGAGTGTCAGAAAAATCCCACATATTCAGATTAAAACTGGATTAGAAAACTTTCTGCTGTGGCTGTGTACTTGTAATACTTCCCTCTAAGTGCTACCAACAGCCCTTCCCTTGCTGTGTTACTCAGTGCCTTGTTTAGAGAACACAAGCTCTGCTGAGTTTTCTGTTTCTCTGCTCCTGTGGAACAGCTCCTAATCCTAAAAAGAAAGTATAACACTGAACCACAAGCATGCAGCAACAGCAAAAGGTGTTGCCAGCTACAGGGAAATAAAAAAAGGAAAGACAGCCTGTTTGCAAATCCCTGCCAATGGGTTAATGCTGTTGCTAGGAAAAGATTTGCCCTTTTACAGATCTGAAGGGAGGTAGTGCTGACAGTAAGGAGTAGAGGCCCAGCAAGGTTTTAAGTTTTTGTGTGACTTTTATTGCAGGGAAAGAAAGGGCATTGACAACAACAGCTGCCTGTAGCACAGCTTCCCCTCCTTTTTTTTTACACTTGACTTCTAATATGGATTCCAGGCATGATTCAGCAAACAGAAGGAAGAAGATTTTTACAGACATGGGCTGGCAGTATTAAGAAGAAAAAAAAATGCAAAAAAAACCCAACTGTGGAATAACATAAGGGGCTTTCTTTGATACATCTAAAATATAGATCTTAACAATTTCACTTAAACCTTAATTTGTAAGAGTTTTGTGGGTCTCTTGCTTTGACTGCAGAGTCATTTGCTGGAAATGCAGGCTTGGTCTAATGGGGCTCATTGCTCTGGTTGATAGAAGGTCCCAGCTCACCTCAAGCCTCAAAATGAAAAAGATAAAACCACTAAATTGCATTATCTGGAGTTTCATTCTTATTTAAGGATATGGCAAGTCGACAGAGAATGATTTTGTGATCCAGAAATGCCTGAAATGGTGCTGACAGCTGCAGTTCTTCATCCCTCCTTCTCAAAGTGCTCCCTTTCCAAATCTGGGGCAACATTTTTAAGCTCGAGGAAAATATTTTTAAAGACAACAATAAACCTCAGGAGCTCTTCCAGCCTATCTTCATGCCCCAAAAGAAGAGCAACTATTTCTAAACCATATCCAGTTATCTGAAATGGGTACCTGCACAAACTGGTCACCTTAAGTAGGCAGCCATGAGGAATAAGGGTTGGCTGCATATTAGGTTGGAATCACGCTGGACACATGTAAGTACAGGAAAGGCAGAGAAGAAAGACTTCTGAGACAGGCAGCAGCTTGATCAGAGTGGGAGTGATTGATTTTTTCCTGATGGTTGTGAGAGTTGGTAGTTATTGTATTTTAGCATGTGATTAGAACAGCTAACGTTTGAGTATTGTTGAAATCTAATGGACAGTGGATAATCTTCAGCAAATTAAGTGTGAATTAAAATGATGGATGTCTCATTTTGTTGAAATGGTTGCACAGTCAGGTGAGGTCCCTGGTGGCTGAAAAAGAGAAACTTTGCACCTATTTTTTAAAAGGGAAGGAGGACGCGTGGAGCTACTGACCTGTCAGCCTCACCTCTGTATCTGAAGCTCGTGGAACAAATCCTTCCAGAGGCTCTGCTGAGGCACATGGACAACAGAGAGGTGATTCAGGACAGCCAGCATGGCAGGTCCTGCCTAACAACCTGGTGGCTTTCTACAGTGGAGTGACTACCTCTGTGAGCAAGGGAAAAGCTATAAATGTCACCTATCTGGACTTCTGTAAGGTTTTTGACACAGTGCCCCAAAATCCTTTCTGCTAAACTGGGGAGAGCTGGATTTGGAGGCTCTGGGGACACTTTATAGTGGCCTATCAAGGCTTATAAGAAAGAAAAGAAAAAGAGTTTTCAGCCAGGCCTGTGGGGATAATTGGTTAAAGCAAAGAAGGATAGATTTAGCTGACCAGCAGGAAGGCATTTTGCACAATGAGGGTGGTGAAACGCTGGTGCAGATTAGCCAGAGAAGTGATAGCTGTGCCCCAGCCCTGGCAACATTCCAGGGCAGGTGGGATGGGGCTCTGAGCAGCCTGATGTAATTGAAGGTGTTCCTGCCCATGGAAGGGGGTTGGACTGGGTGACCTTAAATGTCCCTTCCTACCCAAACCATTCTTTGATTCTGTGTCATAGGTAGAAATAACTTATGCAACTGATAAGAGCAATACCTGTAAATTATGGATGGCAATACAGGCTGTCATAAAGCACTTTGCAACTTTAAATCTACTGATGGTGTCCATATCTCCTTCTCTTCAGTAGCTGAGCACTACTTTTTTGTTGGAAAAAAAGAAAAATTCTATTTGAACTGGCAAGGTCAGTCCAAATATTTTCATTGCCATGTGTGTCCTTTCTTTGGGGAATCTCAAATCCACACACTGTTGGTTTTAGGACTGGCAAAGGGACAGTAGAGGAGTGACTGGTGGAGATTGCAGAGTAGCTACCATTTCCACCCTGAAGTTTTAATAGTGCTTTCATTTTCTCTTAAGATTATCAGAAATTGAGACCCATCCCTTGCCATCCCTGTGTTAATTGTGGCAGTTTATGATAATAACTTTCTTGATTATTTTGGATGATTTGAGTTCTGAGACTTTTCTCATATATATGAGCGCATCTGCATGTTTTAAGATATGAAAATTGCTCTGGTGTATTCCTGTTAAATTGCATGGTAATAACTATAACAATATCTCCCATAAATTATGACTGTGGAGACTTACCTACTTGTCCTTGCCTCAGCTAATTATATTTCACCCCCATCCACTTTTTTCATGCTGTCACTTCAAATGTACATTTTTTTGGTTCTCTAGCTCTGCAGTAGCTCTGGTGCACTCCCTGACAGCAGGGTGGGTTGCAGTTACAGAGGGGAGACTTGCTGGACTAAATGAACTGAAATGAAAGATATTTTAGTCTCTTGACATACTGTCATCCAGAAAAAGTATGGAAAGAGCTCATATTTTCCATGAATGAGTATTTCTGACACAAGATTCAAATGCCCAAACTTAGGCACATCTGGGGCCAGACTTGAGGCAATCCAGATAGGAGTTCACCACCTTATTTTTAGGGCTGAGCTAGTGGTGTGAAGCCCAGTATGAGGACCAGGCTCTCTGGATTATGTGTAGGGAGGAATGGGCTGCCCAGAAGGGCAATCCCTGACATTTTGCCCCTCTTGAGGCATTAAACAGCTGGGAACCTGGAGGGTGGGATTGTGCTTCAATCTCTGCCTGCTGTTCTCCAGAGCTCAGCTCTCCAGAGCTGCACTTCCAACACACCCTGGCTCATGGTTTATGCTAAAGACCCTCAACATGTGGGCACTTGCCCCAGATGTGACTCACACGTATTCAAGTCCCTCCCCAGCCTAAAAAACCCCAAACTGTTCCCCCCCAGGAGGACAACTGAACTCAGGGAGCAAACTTCAGCCAGCCTTCCAGCTAAATCCCTATTTATTTTTAAAAGCTACTTACCCTTGAAAAGACCATTCTTCTAGAAAACACTGGGCTCTTGGATTTGTTTGGGGTGGGTGGATGTGCTCAGAGAGCAGCCTTGCCTGGTAGAGCAGCATTTTGTTGAAAGGGCAGGGCTGGCTTTGTGTCTTCTGGGGCTCCAGAGGAGCTAAGGACAAAGTGTCCCCCATGCCCTCTGCTTTTATTTAGAGACCTTTTAATTTAAGAATACTCTTTTCAATTAGGGTTTTTAACAATCAAGTAAGTGCCATAGTACCAATGTGGCATCAGTTACGTAGTGAGGGAGGGAAGGTGTGTTCCCTCACTGTGAATGCCTCAGCTCACCACCTACACTGCTGCCATTTACGTTTTTTTCCTTTCTTAGGCGTTTATAGCTCTCTAAAACACCCCATTTTCCCTTCCATGTCCTTCTTGCAGAAAAGAAAAATAAAAAAATTAAAACTTCTCAAGGGGAGGGTGATTTTTTTTTTTGTCAAAATGCTTCTCTGCTTGATAAACAATGAGGTATTTCAGTCAGATTTAAACACACAATTTCCAAAAAAATGTACAGGTTATTCTGGTGACATTGTTACTGTATTAGCCTTTCAGTTCTCTCTCTGGCTTCTTATACTGTCAGATACTATCAGAGTACCTAAGCATCTCACGCATAAAACCAATAGCAAAAGTAAAATCTCTACAGGGGTTCGTGCTCTCTGGCAATGCTCCCTTCTCACTGCTAAAAAAAAATTCTTGAGTCAGGGCTTTTCTCTCGATTTTGAAGACTGAAGAGAAAAATGTTGAACAATTTTTGTGATATTTGCATCCTGTGAGCTGTGCCCTTCGAGGTGGCCTTTGTCCCCTGGCAGCCCTGGGGCTGCTGGCCCCAAAGGGGTCAGTGGAACCTCCTGTGTGAACCTCACCTGACTTCCACACCTTCCCTGAGAAGTGACATTGCTGTTAAACTCAGCACTTTTGTTTGTTTCTCAAGCCCTCTCTCTCGTGTGTCTGTGGAAAGCACTTCCAAGGTTCATTTGCCTCCTCCACACCTTTTTGCCACGTTTCTCTCCCTCAGGAGTCTCTTTTTCAGCATTAATAGATGCTATTTAGTTTCCCCTCATATGGAAGCTCTTCCATACTTTGGAACAATCTCGTGGCTCTTGTCTGAAATTTTCACTCTCCCCTTTTTAACAGTGAAAGATCAGGAGGGCAAATTATCTCAGGTATGGATGCACTAAGGGTTTGAGAAATGGCATCATGATATCTGCTGTTTCAGCTATCTTTGTTTTTGTCTTTCTGCACACAGGGACAGTGATGAAACCCCTCTTAATAATGTCACCAATGTCATTGTGGAGTTTTCTTTTGTATTGTCATTTATGTTGCATTTTAGAAAGGAGGAAGCATTTTTAGTAACACGTGAAGCATAAAAGCAGGTGCTGCATCTTTCAGTTTCACAATTTAACCCAAATGGCTTTCTGTGTCATTAGCTTCATGCAGCCCCTCTGAAAAGAACTATAAACTACAATCTAGCCTAGTTTTTTTCCACATAAAATTTCCAGCAGCAGCATATGTGCTTGTTGTGTAGCTGGGGCTGGTCCAAGGCATGCAGAACTGTGTTGGATGGGATTGTGCCCAAGCTCCTCATGAGAGCTGCCTAAGGGCTCCCAGGTTTTTTTCAGCAAACCAAACACTGCTGGACAGACCCTCACATTCAATGGGTCCAGGCTAAGGGAATTTAGTGCCAGAGTAATTTAGTTCCCACCCCCAACCACCTCCCTCCCATAATGGATTTTCCTCTGAGAGGCCTGTGCAGAGCTCGTGCTCGGGTGGTTTGTGGTGCTGGCCTCTTCAAAGATGTGAGCTGACACCAGCACCCATTTCACAGGCAGCTCCTCTTAACTCAGCCCTCCTTCTGTGCCCTCCCTGTGCCAGCCCACATCAAATAAAACTGTAGATGCAGTTCCCAGTAGAGGCACTGATACAACTTAACCCAAATTTGGGGAATCCAAGCTAAAAGACAACTGATCCTTCAAAAACTGCAGGCTCTCCACCCCTGGAAAATGAGTGTTACCATGGATTTGCCTCAGTTATGCTGGGGGCAACAACCTAGGGAAGCAGCTACTGATTCTTTTATTGCTAGTCCTGGAGCAAGCACATTTCAGCCAGATGAGACAATCTGAGACATCAGTTTGTCCTGCTGATTGGCACCTTTTGCTTCTGCAGGAGGTGCAGGAGATTTCTCCAGAGGCTTTGCAAGCAATCACCTCTGAGTTACTGTCACACAGTCTCACACTATGTCACTGCTGCTGTAAGCCTTCTCTCAACAGTCCCCAAAATTCATGTGCTATCCCAACCCACAGCCCATTTCCCAGTTTATTCCATGCTGCAGGACCAGTAGCCTGGTCTGTGCTGTATTCCAGGGGAGGTGTGAGCAAGACTGAAGCTTTATGATCTGCTCTTTGTCTCTGCCACAGCCATGGTGAAATGCACGTGTTGAGTCAGTCCAATGATCTATTTCCTTTCTTTTCCACCAGCTCCACCAGAAAAGTGGAGCCTGTTGTGATGCTACAAGGTTTGAACTTGGGATCATTTACAATAGCCATGTTCATTCACTATTATTCTGTTGAAGCAATGTAAAAAGACAAGGCTTAATTTCTGAAATGGGTCATCTGTTCCCATACAAACTGCATAATAGAATGCACAACTTTTAAAATTAATACAGTAAACCATCTTTAAGCAATACAGATGATTTTGTGTAAATTTTTGACTGCAGAAGATACCATCATCCTTTGCACTAATTGTTCTTGATTCTACCTTCTTATCTTTTTATTTAAAGAAAAGGAATGACAACTTGTCTCACTGGGAGAGAAGTTTGCTCATAGATGGATTGGGAATAATTAGACCGAAGGGTACTGCAAACTCCAGCAGACAAGGTATCACCATTACAGAGACTAATGTTGTCATTTCTTTGACCATCCTCCCATCAATCCATCCATCAACAAATTAAAGCTGGCTAAAGAGCCACTTATCTTGAGTGCTTTTTACCCCAATTGCTGTCAATCTAGGTAAATAAACATTTTCCCTAGGTGGAGTTTACATATTTAACCATGTTTCAGGAGACAGTCCCCTTGCTGCTCACACATCCAGCAAACCACACGTGTTTTTTATTGTTGTATTTCCTGACTCACCTCACCCACGTATTGAAACTCCATTGAATAAGCCCTGCCTCCCTTTGGTTTGTCTTTGAAGATGGAATGACTGGGATAAAGTTGCAGTAAAACTTGCAGACTGAGAAATGTCTAGAAATTCATTTTATTCCCCTTAATATCCTTGGAAAAGCCAGGTACCCTATGCAGGATGCACAGCAATAATGAAACAAGGACCTGAAAGTTAAAAAGCAGAGCTTTATCAGTCAGGCTGCTTTGAGGAATGTGACAATCCCACTGCATCTCTCTTCCATCATGTAGACCATGACACCACAGATTACTTTAGGGCTTCATGATGCACATAAACATGATATAAGCAGAATTTTATTTGCTATCTAATAAATATGTATGTGCCAGTGAATGCACTGTTGAAGATATTGCTTTCTTCCTATTATTTATTTTTCACATAATTGATGCACAGTGTGGTTCACATTCTGCCTGCTGTCTTTCAGGCAGAGCAAAGGAGCAGTGGACTCAGTTATGGTGTTGATGTGCACCTGATGCAGTGGCAGTGGCAACATGCACATGGGATAATGCTGCGGTGATATTGATGCCCAAAAAAAGCATCAATATCAGTGGAAAGCAGTGGTTTAAGAAAGATAAGGATGGCTCTTCTGGCAAGTGAGAGTCACAAACAAGCGCTGTGGCACTGCCACTGATCCCCTCCCAAAGCCAAAGCAGGCTCCAAACAGCACCTCCACTCTTTTACCTCCAGCATACCTGGCACTGAACACCTCACTGGCCACAGGCTTCTCTTTTTGATGCAGTTAAAGCAGAAGCGAAGGAAGGTCTGACTGTTTTTGTTCCAAGTACAGAAAACATCTCCCGAGACTATGACTGTGAAGCAGCCCCTGCAGAGCCTGGTGCAGCCCTGCTCCCAGATTGTTCCCTGTGCCCCATGTCTGCTCTCTCATTGTGGAGAAGCCTCTCTTTGCTGGAGAGGCTGGATACTCCCTGACACTTTGCCAAAGGCAGGAGATGGCACAGCTGTGCTCTGAAAGTTGCTGCAGCCAATGCTTTGGAGGAGAATCCCTGAGAACACCTTCCCCTTGGACTGCAATGGAGCAGACAGGGCAACTAAGTGGCATAACCTTTCCTTAAACCCATCTGTCTCCCTGCTGCCTGCTCTCAGGAGCTCAAGGCAGGAGTTTGCTGTTACATGATGAAAAAAGATGCAACTTTTTCACCCTTTTAATAGACATTAAGCAATAGGTGCCCTCCTTTCCTCTGCCAAAACGACTCAATTCTTTTGTCTGGACAAATAAGGGCAACAGGATGATGGATTTAAATTCCTAATAATTCAATCAAACTCTACTTCAGATTTCATTCCTCAAACACAACCATAAAACTGGTGTGAATCTGTTCCCACTGAGTTCAGCAGTTGAACCTCAAGGTTCCCTACGACCCCAGGAGCATCCATGCCTACCCTGCCCTAAGCCCCCCACCTGTGACAAGCCCTTGCTCCACATCCCAAGAGTCTGTGCACCTGTAAAATGGCATTTTTACCATAAATATGTCCATAGGCACAGGAGGGGGTGTCAGATATGCAGAAGCAAAATAGTTGTTTACAGATTTGGGAGTGGGTGGGCCTGCACAATGCTGAAGGAGTTTCCCCTTCTCGACACTCACAGGGAACAGTGGCAAATGTTCCCACATCCTGGGGATGCTCTCAGGCATCTGCTGCCCTCATTCTGGAGCAGAGTCAGTGCCTTGCTTTGCCCAGAGGAAAGCAATTCCCACCCTGAGGATCTTGGCAAGACACTCGAGGTGCCCTGTCGCATTCCCTGCGTTTCGCTCACGATGAGACACCATGGTGCTCACACTGCCTGCCAGCTCATTAAATCTCTGCCACATCTCCAGCACTGATATTCTGATCAGGCTCCTGCAATTCCAGCATGGATGGCTCCTTGCTTCTCACCAAAGGTGGGGAAGATGGCTGATCCTATGAGGCAGGAGTGGCCTCCAACTTTTAGCGCTTGATTTCCTCATCTTAACTCTGCATAAACACCACTTCTTTGCATTTATTTATACTCAAGTTTAAGTGCCTGTGCAAATTATAGCACAGACAGCCAGAACAGAAATGAAGCATTTAAATGGTAAATAAACACTGCCTGTGCATGGTGGTGCTTTTATAAATAATATCCCCTTTTAAGCTTTATTCTTTTCCATTGAGGAACATCACTTTTCAGAACATCTGAACCCACAGACATCACACATCAATCTCTTTATATGCTTATTTAAAGAGCATATCAAACTATTTCTGCAAGCAAAATGACTAAATTATCCATGAATTCCAGATAACCATCCTTAACTCAGAAAATGTCAACAGTTTTCTGTAATAATAGTCCCAAACATAACAGCTGTCGTGGTTAGAATGCTCCCCTTTAGGAGTGGGAAAGCCATATATTTCTGGGACCAGGCTTGCCACTGAACATATTCTGATTCATTAGCACAATATATTCTGCTTATAAATTTGGTCTTGTAGCAATTCTTGGATAACTCTAGCTGTTGCCCACAAAAATGCAAAGTAATAGAATACCTCACAGCTTGTATTATTCTTTCACTCCTGGCCATCTCTGAATGATCTCTGGATTGAAAGCCACCTTCCTCGTGGTTTTTATTGCAATGTTTACAGTGCAAACCTATGAGCATCTACTAAATTCTACTTGTTAGGCTTGTAATAATTACTGCCCAAAACTACCTAATAAGCAGACATCCAGATTTGTACCTGAAATATTTTAGAGACGATGCAGGTGGTTCATGCACACAGTCTTGAGCTGGGTGCTGTTTCCAACAACAAAAGTCTGTGGTTAAATTCTGAGTGATAGGAAGCGCTGACCATAAAGAAATGTGTTTCTGAGCCCCAGATTTTGGGAATGGTAATAACACCATACAATCTACAGAGCTACATTTGCTCTGAGCTATCTGCAGATCCTTCACCGCAGGTAGCAGGGAAGGGGGTGTGTTTATGGTACATGTGCAAGTGGGAACCAAAAAACATTCAAAATTTTCTAACTATTGTTCAGAGGCTACCAGCTGCCAACCAGTCATGCAGCACAGCCATTCCCAGCCTTTGCTTTCAAGGAGTGAGTGGAATGTGGACACAGGGTGCAGTATTTGCTGTCTCCTTAGCTCCCAAGGTGCACAGCCTGATGAGGACCAGCTCAGCCTGGCTTTAATTCCCTCCCTGCCCACCCTAAACTCCATATTCAGTAAAAATATGTGAGCTAACCCTCCCATGGGAAGATGATGCAGGTGTTATAATAGTATAAAATAAGTAGTCAGGAATGGATTTGCCCACACTGCTGACAAAGCTGGTAAGACACCAGGGAGCTGCTTTGCTTTCCAGCCAGCAGGTCCCTGTGGTGAGGCACTCATGATGAGTGTGGTGGCAGAGCAGTTTGTGGCTCCAGAGCAGACCCAGCCACCCATGGCATGTCCACACTGCTGTCCACTCTTCTCGGCAGCCCAGGCATGGATGGGAATGGATGTAGGGACAAGCACCCACTGGCCCTGCTGAGGAATGTGCCTGAGTTGTCCCTGGGTGTGTTTGCAAGGTGCCAGTGGGCCACTGGTGCTGCCCAGTCCTGTGGCTGCAGAGCAGGTGTCACTGGCCAAAACTGTCACCCTGCCAAGCCCTGCCTTTCTCTGCAGTTTTAGCAAATGTGATGAAAATGCCAACCACAAGTTCATTTCAGCATGACTGTGTTTGGTGGTTTTTGTCTCATAATCAGAATATGGTGGTAGAATTTATTGTAGTTTTGGCATTGTGCTGGAAGATGCAGAATTGAGAAAAATGGAATACTGTGAGAAAAAGGCTGAGGCCAAACACATGAGTGTTACACAGGCTCCTCCTAATGTGGGCTCTCGGAGTGGATAATAATATAAACATTCATCCATTAGAAAAAAACTACCCTTTACTGCCCCCATTAAATACATTGGCAGTCCTATTAAAATACAAGTCAGATTTGTGTTTAATGATCTTGAAAGGAAAGTAATTGCTTGAGTATTACCATTCAAATGTTCTTACAGCAGCATATAATATTTACAGTCTAAGTGCCACTTCTGAGTGCTGTGTGGCACTGGAGGTTGCCCAGCCTCTTCAGAGAGAGAGCCTGTGTGCCTGAGAACCAGGGTGCAGAGCTGGTACAGCCTCTGAGCACCAGAGAGCCTGGGAGAAACAACCAGGCAATGGGCTGCACCATTTTTCAATTTTAATGACCTCTTGAAAGGAAAAAAAGATCTTACAAAACCACTCCAGCCTGCAAAGGCAGGGCTTGAACACCACAAATACTTGCTCAGGTGAGGAGTTCTGCTCTTATTCAAAGGAACCAAACTCTGTAAGCACCATGTGCCAGCAGCAGGACAAAATCATGCTGAGATCTGTCATATTCTGCTTTACATTTTTGACCCCGATGGTGTTTTAGGCAACATCATAGATTATATTGTACTCAACTCTTATGTATGTTTTTGTGGGAATACCCTCAAAGAGAAGTTTCTTGTGATGAAGCGGGAAATGTGGATGTAAAGAGGAAGCAAAAATATTATTTTTATTTTTACAAGTCTGTCAAGAATAAACCAGGAGAGTATTTCATACAGCACACAACAAGAGAACCACAAAAAATATCAGAACTCTCCCAGTGGGAAAAAGTGATGTCCAAGTCCTTTTTAACTCTCTCACCTGTCTTGCCTATTGAGGTCTTGGTCCCTCAGGCTTCAAGGGGCCTGGTGAAGGACTGGGCTCAGTGTCTGTGTCTCACCAGTGACTCGTGATATCAGACCCTGGAGGGCAAAACTGCTTTGGCAAAGTCTGCCCCCTGCTCTGTGCTTGTACAAGCCCAGCTGGGGAGGCCACAGCCATCACCAAGACCCCTGCACCCACCTATGAGCAAGATTAATTAAAAAACCCTAATGAACTCAAAATGTCTCGAGCATTGCCTTTTGTTGGACATGCTGGTTCTGAGAATGACAATCCTGCCATGGTGAATTAGCTTTTACAGCCCCAGGTGCCACTGTCAGATGCCATCCCGTGCAGGGAGGACAGCAGGGATGTGCTGTGAAGGGAGGAGGATGAGAGGCAGCCAGACACCTCCACGTACCAATCAAGCTGGTGCCATGGGTCACATATGAATGTTAAAATTTGGGGAGGGTGCCTATAATCACTTTATTAGGTGTAATGGCTATTGTTTCTGTAAAGAAATAGGTCATACAGCTTATCCCCAGCACCTGGCTGACAAACTGCTTCCTCACTCAGGGAGTGTTGTTCCTGCAGAGTTGTGGGCTTGGATAGAACCCTTTGTCCATCTCAGATACTCACAAAGTGATGGCTGGAACAGTGCAGACACAGTGGTTCCCTTTCACACTGGGACTTTTTTAGCTCATTCTCACCACAGGAAAAACCTGTAAGGAGGTAGTTCATGTTCCTTCTAAATCCCTAGGTGATGCCAGGGACCTTAGTAGGAGTGGGAATGAAACTTGAAATCTCTGCTAGTGTTGTGAAATTCCTGTACACTCTTTATGAACAAACATGAGGGAAGAGGAAGGCAGATAACCAGGAAAAGGGAAAATATTTGCAGTTTATGCAAACTCTAATAGAAAAGAAGAGTGGATACACCCTTCAAGCAACCAGGTGTCCACACCTCTCTTTGAAGGCATGACCATCATTGCAGATAATGTGGATGAATCCAGACTTCATGCATGCCCATGGCAGCCTAGCTGTGTGCAGGCAGGAACAGCTTGTGTCACTGAGCTAAGAACTGGAAGTCAGCCCCACATCCCTCTGCAGATTAGCACATCTTTGGATCAGGATGCTGAAGCAGTCCAAAACACTAATAGTGTTTTCTCTGGATCCTCATGAGTCTTTCACCAGTGAACTGAAAAATACGACTGTGCTGAGTGATCTGGGATTCAGCTGAGCTCCTCATTATAGGTTTCTGATTCCCTCATTAGTGAGCTTTAAATTTCAAGCTGGAACAGATCAGGTACAATCAACAAACCCAGAAAAAAAACACACTGCTGCAATTTTAACATGACTTGCCTCAGCTTCAGACCAGCTAAACAATACATCTGGATGGCACAGCACTTTGCTCTTGAGAACTTAAACAAAGCTCTTGTGCTATTATTGCAGCTGGGGCTGGGTGTTATTCAGGGCTGGTGACCAACTGGTGGTGCTAATGCTTCATTGGATGGGAGGTGAAGAAGGGTTCATCACCTCTCACTAAATATGTACATTCATTATACAAACCCTCTGCAAATTACAAAGCAGCTCTCACCAGCCTTGCAATTAAAGGATCCAGCTTGAGTCCCAAAAGACACTTGTAGAAAACAGTTGCACATGTGTGCTCCCAAATTTCATGTGGCAGCACTTGGATCATGAGATCTTGAAGGAGCAACCTCTTGCTTAGGCCACCCAACAGTCCTTAGTCCCTATAATACAGATTTGTGTGGGATTTGTGCCTGTAAAATGCTTATTGCCTGGGAGGGCGATTAGAAATGAACTTGCTTGCACAGAACTGTGAAATAATAAAGCATCAAGTAAAACAAGCCTGAGTTTGAGGGAGAGCTGGCCACAGTCAGAGCCAACAAGCCTGGCTGATAAAGCATAGTCCAAGCCTTGGTGGGTGTAGAAGGCTCTGGAGCCAAGTGTCACTCCGTGTTGCAGGCAGCACAATCGTTGGCTGCAACAGAAATAGACTCCAAGAACTGCAGGAGTGTGAAACTAAAAAGAGAATCCTGTTACTTTCATTTATTCAAGAAAGTGATACTCCTTATAAAAATGGCAAGGTGCCATAATTTGTATTTGGTGGAGGCTGTTGGGGCTCGTAGAGGTTTGTATTTGGTGGCATTTTACAGCTCTGTCCCCTGGCTGCTGTGCTGAAGGTCAGTGACAAGCTGTATGAAGGATTGTCCTGAAAGGAGAAGGGAGGAACTGAGTCATTTTCTTTTGCAGCAGGCAGACTGTGAGAGGAAAACCCCTTTTCACACCAGCTCTGACCTGTGAGGACACTTTTTTGGAGAGACTGAACAGGAGTTTCTCAGAGTGGCAGCGGGGAGTGGAAGGGAGGAGCTGCAGTGTGACACAGTGACAGACCACTTGTGAGGCACCAGGTGATTACAGCCCTCTCTTCCCACTGTGCTTTCCCACTCCCTGAAATCATCTTCCCCTGGTAGCTCCTGAATCTTGCCAAGAGTGAGGTACCCCTGGGACTGGCGGGAGGGGGCAGGCAAGGGGATGCACACCCTGCACACTCCCAGCTCCCATGCCACCCACGTGTTTGGTGGGGTGTCTGGAGGATGTCCACACCTGGAATTTCCAGTGAAATGGCTAGAGATTGCTGGGACTAATAAGGAGCTAGCTTTTTTCACATTTTTTCCTGTAATCACAGTTTTAGTACAACTTATTGGGAAAGAAACCTATACTTTGGCCATTAATGCCAAATATTTCCCTGATGAGCACTGTCTTATCTTTGAAATTGAAGACCTTTTTTATGGAGTTCAGGGGAGAAGCAGTGCAATCTGTGAAGCCTTATCTCATAAAATATAGACAAATAAATTCTTCCTCTCCTCTCAAGTAAAATGTCTGCAGGAACTGTGCAGGTTCTTCCAAGGCCATGATCAGGCAGGTCTCTTCCTCCCCACAGGAAGAGGCACTGCAGAGGCCCAGGAGATGCAGTGGCCCACCAGCAAAGAGAGCCCTGAACCTCACCTGCTGATGCTCTCTGGCTATCAGATTAAGCTGGCAATGGCAACTGTGAGCCTTTCTTCTGTCTGTCATTCTGAAGGGGGCCTGGTGACATCCAATAGTCATCAGTCCTGATTTTCCCTTTTTTTTTTCACCCTCTATTCCAAACAACCTGGTTTTTCTACTCCAAATCCTTTCCTAGTGGTTTTCTAAATTTCTTCTTCAG
>VWYI01048868.1:19683-39830 GCA_013399455.1 Anthoscopus minutus | reverse complement strand
CTCCTCTCCTCTCCTCTCCTCTCCTCTCCTCTCCCCTCCCCTCCCCTCCTCTCTCCATGCATCCTTCTCTCTGAAGGATCAGCCATGACAGTGGCTCTCAGTTTGGGATTATCACCCAAGAATATTTGTTTCCTTTCTGGCTCACTCTGCTTGTTTCCCATACCCAGGCATATTAATATTAATGACTGACTGTCATTTATCTTTCATTGGAGAACATTTGCTTTCTGTCTCATTCAGAAAAAAAAAGTTAAATTGGTGCCAGATTTTTGAAAATGAGGGCTTCTTCTCTATTTTTGTTGCAGGCACTTAAAATCTCAACTGCTTTGGATTGCAGAATGTGCAACCCCAAGAGGCACACACATGTTGGGTGCTCAGGTCAGATAATTGCACACACAAGTGTCCAGTTAAATGCACATCAGGGGATCTGCATCCCTAAATGCATTGTTGCTGGAGGCTGTCAGGCCAGCCCAGGGCTGTGGCTCAGGAATGGTGTGATGGGAATGCTGGGGATACAGGGCAGAGAGGACAGGGTGTGCTGGCAGATGTGGCTGAGTTTCTGCAGGCAGTCTTCATCTTCTGACATTTGAAAATGTGTTCCTTAACCTCTGTGGTGCAGGATTTGCTGTCAAGAAACATTGTCTGGGATGAGCTGTTGGGATTCAGGCTATCAACCAAACATTAATTATTCTTCCAACTAAACCCTCAACAGCTAGGCTAGACAATACAAATGTAAAAAAAAGAAATGAGGTTGAAGCATGTTCAGTACTAGAAATCTAGAATGCACTGTGCTGTAGGAACAAAATCAAATTTCATATGCAAATGAGTGTTGAGACATGGCAGAGCCAGAGCCTCAGCTGGAGTTGGAAAGTGGTGTTGATGCATCAAAGGATGCATTCCCCACTTTAGGATCTTGAGCAGTTTTGTTATTCTGAGCATTTCCAGATAATGACAGGGTCTGTCACGTTGTGCTGGGGAAAGCTGAAGCCAAGAGAAGAAACAAGATCTGTTAATCTTTTGTAATAGAAAACTTTTTTTTTTTAAGTCATGCTTATGCAAGAAGCTACTCAGCCAGCCAGAAGTAGTATAGGCCCTTGGAGAAGCTGCAACAGGTGCCTCCCTTTTCACCAGGCAAAGCATCAGAGCTTTTGGAAAGAATAACCTGTGTGTTGGAGTGACTAGGTAAGAGACCTTCAGGTCTGTGGCACCTCAGGCTGACTCCAGTACAGCTTTGTATTTATAGCCCTATGTTCCACACGTGGTTGAAATGCTTAATGTCATCATGGTGTTGTCCTTGTATTCAACTAGGCTAGAGATTAAGTATTTACATTTCAGCATACACAACTAAATGCTTTTAAACCTGAGTAAGGGGTTTAAAACCTTGGAATAGAGCCATAAAGAGCTAATGAGAAGAATAAAAATCAGGTAGATAAAAATGATGTAAGGTAGAGTCTTAATTTTTTATTATTAAATTCACAGCACATTAAATATTAAGTGTTCATAAACTTTGTTTTGTGCAATGATAAATTAATAATATCTACATAGACATGTTCTTTTACAACAGGGAAGCTAACATAGTGCCAGAGGACCTTGTGTTGACAACCAAAGCTATTAGAATAGACTCCTTAATCTTCAATCATAAAAAGTAGATAATGTTATTTCTTATTACTGTTAAATGCAAAGTGCCTTCCTAGGAAACATATATGCCATTACTAAAAATAACTACCAGGGAATGTTTTGAGCAAGGAAGAAAAAGATGTTAGCAAATTATGCTTTGAGATAAATTCAGTGAAGTGTTCCCTGCTAATCTCTGCCATATAAAAATTGTGTTTCAACTTATTCTTCTGTTAGCTCATAACAGGTTGCATAAGGTTTATGGCTGAGCACCAAAAACAGTCAAGGTTTAGCCTGGCATGCTGTACTTTGGGTAGCAGTCCCCAGTGTCCCCAACCTGCAGGCCAATGGAATACTTTCTGCATTACTGAAAAACCTCTGCTGATCTCCCCTAGGGGAGAGGATGGTGAACTCTGTGTCTTCCATCCCACCTACAAGCAGTGAGCAACGCTTCCTTGATTAAAGCTAGGGGACTTCTGCAACTTTTGTCAGGGATTTAGCAGCATTATTCATTCAGGTGTTTCCTGTGGTTCATAAATACGTGAGGAGGAGGTGTCATCCAGGCCATTCTCCTCTCAGCTTAACTCCTTGACTGCAGACCAGGCCATGGAGAAGTATTTCCAAATGAAATGCAGCCTTAAATGAAGGAATTAGGGGTTTGTGATATGTTTACACATGGCCTAGACAAGCAAAGCCCTTCTCCACTGGTTACTGCTGCAGCTCCCAGTACGTGGAAGTAGATGGGCTTTGAGGACCCTTCACCAGGACAGCAGCACAGCTGGAAAAGAACAGTTTCAAGCACCTAAAACCCTCTTCCAGTAAAGGCAGGACAAAATGTTGATTTGCACGACCGCACACAAATTTTTGAGTCCTGATACTTTAATTTTGCTTTTTTGTTTCCAAACTAGAAGTGAAAAGAGACTCAGTTGAGGTTACTATCAACAATTTTGAATGGATGAACCAAAACAAGCGACCTTTGGACACATATTTGCCTTCCAAACCCTACCCAATGTCCTCTGCCTTTGGTTCCCCTGCACATTCCCTAGCCAGGGCTTCTGCCAGCTCCTCTGCCCTGCCACCTCCAGCCCAGCAGCACACCACAAGTCTCAGCCAGCTCCTGCCCCAGTTTTTTTTCTCATGATGCTGAATGAGCCAGGCTTGGGTAAGGCCAGGCTGGAGCAACACGTGCTCCCCTTGTCTGTTTGTAACGGGCGGCCGCCCTGCCCCGGCCAGCTGATGGGAACTAGGACATGCCAGGGACTGCATCCTCCTCTTTCAGCTGCTGCAACGGCCTTGGAGCCAGCTGGAGCATTGAGGAGCTGAGCAGCTCCTGCCAGCCCGGCTCCTGGGGCCAGCTTTAGGCAGTTGCCTGGAGAGGCAGGCTGGTGGAGGCAGCCGCAGCGGGAGAGGATGAGCCGTGCCCTGGGGTGCAGCAGCAGCTGCTGTTCCCTGACAGGCTTCCCCAGGCTTCCCATTCCCTGTGGCATAGCCCCTTCCCATCTTTCTTCCCAGCTGTGGGGGCTCTGGCTGCTTGCCTGCAGCCCTGCCTCTCGCTCAGCGCTGGCCTCGCCACCAGGAGCCTGTTTTGTGCTCTCCCTTGGAGTGAAAGCAGGGGCCATCAGTGGCCCATGGGCACCCATCTTTAGTGTCAGGCTTCCTCTTCATGCAAAAGAGACTGCTGCCTCCCAAGAAGCATCCCCAGATCTGTTCTCTGAACACTGATCTGGACACCTGGCTTTGCATTAGATGCAAAAGCTAAGAATTGAGAGACATCAAAGCACTGGGAAGGAAGGCTGGGTGGGCTCTCTTTCCTATCCTTCCTGTTTCAAGAAGTCCTTCCAGAGGCTCTGTGTCTGCTCCTGTGTTGGTAAGATGTTGACTGCAGGGAGCTCATCCTCACTCGTGCAGCCAGGCCAGGCTCTCTGGGCTCTGCTTTGGAAAGGTGAACGTGGAGAAGTTGGCACATCCCATCCCCACCTGTGGACATGATTTTCTGAGCCTGAGAGAGTTTTCAGCCTGTCAGTGGCTGATCTGTTCCCAAGGGAAGTCTTTTGGGAAACTTCTCTTTCAAGGAGTGTTTTTTGTAAATAGGTTTTTGGTTCTCAAAGCAATGTCACACAGCTGTTCTGAAAGTGTTTTTCTCTTACTCCACCAATGGCACCAGAGAGGAGGTTGCTTTGGTAAATCATGTTAACCTGTATCAGAACACCTTATAAAAAGGGTTGCAAATCCCAAAATAAAAGCTTCTACCTCATTGAAATCAAACCTTGCTGTTGTGATTTAAATCCACTCTTCTATTTCGTGTCCAGAAGCAACACCCACCCTCAGCCCCTCCTGCCCTGCACCATGCCACAGAAAACTTCTGCTGAGAGCCACCCACAGAGACTGCTGTGTGTCAATCCCTCTTTTTCCCATCCTGCTCTGTGTGCCTGCTCTGTGTGCCAGCCCGGAGACACTGCTTTTGTTTGGGGTTTCTTTTTGCCATGATAAAAAAAGGGAGAAGAACTTCCTGAAACAAACATTCTGAATTTCAGATGGAATTTTTTTCCCCCCTCAGGTGGAAACCACTGACATGTCAAAATTGCAACCAGGGTGGCTGGAGTTCTTCAGGCACACCCCAGTCAATTGGCAGCCTGGTGCCAGCTGCCCAGCAACCTGAAGCACAGCTCCAAAATTAGATGAGCCTGACCATGCAGCTTCCCCAGCTGCTGGGCTGGACATCAGCTACAGAAAAGTAGCGCTGTCAGAAAGGGCCTTCATAAAATGCTGTCATTTTTGGGACACCTAGAGAAAGCTTACAAAAATGTCTCAAACAGATAGACATTACCGACAGGGAGGGCTTATCCAAGCAGCTAATGGGTTTTAAGTGGGATAAGCCCAGGCTGACAGTGGCAGATGCCATCGGTCAAACACCTGGACAGAAGTACCTGCACTACACAGGGCTGGTGTTATTGGCTCAGCACAAACCACAGGAGGCACGATGCAGTCCAGCAGGATTAGTGGAAACCTCCACCTGGGAGAATTTAGGGTAAGCTCCTCAGCATTTAGTCCCAGGGTAGTTTAAATAGTTTTCTGCTTAAGGAATTGGCTCCGAAAATCCCTTTGTTAAGCACTTAAGTACAGGTCGGCTCTTGGGCACGCATCCCCAAGGGCGCTGGCTCGGCGGAGCCGCGGCGCTCCGGTGTGTGCTACGTACAGGAACACATCCCATCGCTGCTCCCAGGCTGCCCCAGGATCAGTGCTGGATGGAGTCAGGTTCAGTGCTGGATGGAGTCAGGATCAGTGCTGGATGGAGTCAGGATCAGTGCTGGATGGAATCAGGATCAGTGCTGGCTGGAGTCAGGATCAGTGCTGGCTGGAATCAGGATCAGTGCTGGATGGAATCAGGATCAGTGCTGGCTGGAGTCAGGATCAGTGCTGGATGGAGTCAGGATCAGTGCTGGATGGAGCCCCAGGATCAGTGCTGGATGGAATCAGGATCAGTGCTGGATGGAGTCAGGATCAGTGCTGGATGGAGCCCCAGGATCAGTGCTGGATGGAGTCAGGATCAGTGCTGGATGGAGTCAGGATCAGTGCGGTGGAGAATCAGGATCTGTGCGGTGGGGAGTCACAGGCTCAGTGCTGGGTGGACTCAGGATCAGTGCTGGATGGAGTCAGGATCAGTGCTGGCTGGAGTCAGGATCAGTGCTGGATGGAGTCAGGATCAGTGCTGGCTGGAATCAGGATCAGTGCTGGATGGAATCAGGATCAGTGCTGGCTGGAATCAGGATCAGTGCTGGCTGGAGCCCTTGTGCCGCTCCCTGCCATTCTGCAGCACATTCAGCGCCGCGGGCATCACGCCCCACGCCGCGGAGGGGCTGAGCTGTGGCAGCCCAGGAGCCTGCTCCTCTGTGCTTCCTGAAGGGCTGCTGCTCAGTTACACCTTCCTTCTGTGGCTCTTTTTAAATTTTCTTTTTTTTTCAGCTGCTCCAGCTTTCTGTGATGCCCATGCAAGATATGGCGTTGCTCTGTCGTTATAATATATATTTATTTTCCTTGTAAACCGACTCTAGCTGTACCTTTCCAAAGGAGCCAAACTATAGGTGACAAACTCTTCATTCGAATCCTTGGGAGTCATTTGGTCAAGTAAAGCTGCTGTTTGTAAACGTCACATTCACTGCATAACAATTGGAGCGGAGTTTTTATGCACAGGGTTTTTTATTTTCCAATCAGCAGCCCTGAGTTGGGACTTTTGGGGAAAACTGGTAGCTCCAGGCAGCTTTGAAGCATCACAAGTGGAGGGTTTTGTTTCCACAAGATTTACTGGCAGTGATCTTTTCTTCAACCGTTTTATTAGCCTCCTTTTACATATGTATAGCAGTGAGGGGGGAAGACCTGTTGTTGGTGGAGCACAGAGCCTATTTCCCCTGTGGTATTCACACTAAAAAAAATTGTGTGAAAAATTGTTGCTCAGGGCTTCCCCAAATCTTGAAATTTAGCTTAGCACCATGAGGTTTTCAAACCCTTCCAGCCTTCTCCACCCCCAACCCCTTCTTTTAAAGGTTGAAGCTGGAGTAACAAATTCAGCAGTGAGAATGGATGCACTGCCCTGGCTTCCTGGAGCTGCCAGAATAAATCTGGCACCCCTGGCCAAAATGCTGAAAAGTTTTCACCCACTTAACATGGGTTTTATAATTTTAACTTGCAAGTTCTTGTTGAATTGAGCCCTGTTGCGCGGACAAATTGGACAAGAAAAGTTTAAATGTTACCACTTTGGCTTCTCCTCAAGTGGTGCTGAGCACAGATGTTTGAGGGGGCCATCATGTCCCTGTAAGAATGGGGGCTTTGTGTGCATAACCTTACAAAGGGCAGAATAGCCCTGCTTTGCTGCCAGCCACAGGATCATCCTATCTTTATGTGTTGATTTATTAGGCCAGGGATGAATGAAACCGTAATTAATATTACTGAAGCATTAGAGTCTATTTAATTTAAATGCCACTGAATATTTCACTTTCAGTTGGGAGTGACAATGTGTTCGGGACTGTTGGTGAAAGCCTCAGCCATCTGTTACCCTTACTAAGAAGGGAAGACAAGAGAGACACAGGGCAACAGAGAGCATTGAGCTTTGTGGCTTTTCCAAGCCTCCAGGATCATCATTCAACTCAAGGGCAGCCAAGAAACATTCCTGCACACTGGACCCTCAGCATCTTAGGGGAAAGGCATGAAAGGGTATAGGGGTATGGGGCAGCACATCCTGAAGGATGGAGAGAGGGGGAGACAGAGGTGGAGATTCCCAGTGAGTCCATGTGTAAACACACACCTAAAATATGTTTGAGCACGTGCAACAAAGCGCTGTGGCAGTAGAAGGAGGGTAGAGTGGGAAATTGGTCAACTTATAGATGATGCAAAAATATTTTTAAAGGGGGGAAGGGAAGGAGGAAAGAGTCAAGGCAAGGTCTGACTGCTGGTTTTAATTAGCCCGGGCAGTGAGGTTCCAGTCCTGCTCCACAAACATCCAGGCTTTGACTTGATGGGTATCACAATGTTGGGAGCATGAGACCTTCCCCATGAGCTGCTGCTGCAAAGTGGTCTCCACCAATCCGAACAAAAAAAGCCTGGAGGGGGGAATTAAAAAGGGCAGCGGAGAAGGCAGCAGGCTTAGTGCCCGAGAAATGCTGCGGGGCGTGAAATGAGCAGCCGGAGAAGCATCACCTTTGCTCCTGCAGTGCCAGAGGAGGTTCCCGGGCAAAGCCAGGGGCTGGGAGCTGCGGTGGGAGGAGTGCGCCGGAGCTGAGCCCCTGCCCGGGGCACACCGGGGCGGGCGGCTGGGCAGGGACACGGGCGGGAGGCTCCGTGGTCCGTGGGATGGTAATTAGCACAGTGGGTTTACTTATAACTGGGATCATTTGTTCTCCCAGTTTTTCTCCTGCGACCCGATTTCATGCCAGAGGGAAAGCCGTGTGACTCACACCTTGCCATGCCAATTAGCTGATAAACATCAAATGTAAACAAAGATGGCCTAATTAAGACTGGTCGCCCAACCTCTACGTGCATCTTGTCAAAATCCCACCAGCCTTTCCCATCCAGACTTATTTTCTTGTTTGCTGGGACTAAATTAGCAGCTTTGCACAAGAGCCTCTTATCTTTGAGAGGATCTCAGAGCAGGTAATGAGGAAAACTGGGAGCTGGCCACAGGAGCTGTGTCACCCCCTCCATCTCAGTAGGTGCCTCATGCCAAGGCTGAGGGCAGGGATTTGTCTGCCGCTGGGTAACGCTGGAGGCTGACCCAGCAGCCACATCCTGAGGTATTCACTCCATTTGTCTTCCTGAGCGCTGAAATGTGTGTGTGTGTCTCCTGCTGCTCTCACCTGCTGTGAATATTCATCAGTCAGAGTCCCTGGCTTACCACGGGAGCCGGGGGAGTTATTTGCACTTCGGAGTGGAGGTGTAGGACAGCTACACATCCCAGCAGCAGCAGCAGCAGCAGCAGCAGCGTCTCACATCTGCTTCGCTCCGGAGCACGGCATCACACAGGTGAGCTGCAGCAGAGGAACAAGCCCAGGGAGGAATGTTTATTCCAGGAGGAAACATAATGAAATCCATAGGATTGCTTCGTGGCATTAGAAAGATTTTAAAGAGCCAGAGATATCAATGGATCGTCTGGACCATCCCTCTGCATCAAGACAAGATCTCCTGGGTCACTGAGACTCCCACAGCCCATCCCAGCAGCCTTTCCTGGCTTCTCACTGGCCTTGGTGTCACAGGAGACACACCTTGGGTTCCATCCGAACCCCTTTGCGATGCACTGAGCCCATTTGCTGCAGTCCCGCCCAGGAGGAACACAGACAGCAAGTCCTCCCCTTTTCACTGCTTTTAATGAACTTGAAGGTTGTTAAAATCT
Organism: Anthoscopus minutus; assembly: GCA_013399455.1. Classification (NCBI taxonomy): domain Eukaryota; kingdom Metazoa; phylum Chordata; class Aves; order Passeriformes; family Paridae; genus Anthoscopus; species Anthoscopus minutus. The sequence goes on along the minus strand of VWYI01048868.1, from coordinate 31,339 downwards.
CTTCCTCCTCAGTGCCTTCTCCTCTTTAAGCTCAGCAACTCCAGGTCATTGATCTGTGCCATATAAATCCTGTTTTCCAAGCCTTTCATCATTCTCAGCGCTCGATTCTGAAGGTTCTTCAAGGCTTTCTGTTGCTCCTAAAGCAAAGCATCCAAATGGGAGCCACCTGGCTGTGCTTCACCCCATCCCTGGTTTCATCACACTTCTCCCTCCTACCTTGTGCCTTGCTCCTTCCAGCCCAAAATGGTCACCCTGAGTGCCATCCCACCTCCCTGCATCCCACTGGTCCTCTTTGCTTTGGGTCACCAGAGACTGGAATTGGGTAATACCAGTTCCACTGTCCAGAACAGGAATGACAATTCAGCAGTGCCTGGTTGCAAGGCTGACCATCCCCACACCCAGCCCATTGCTAGTTCAAACTGGCACTGATGCACAGCTGCTGTCCTGCTGTCACTGGGGGTTTGCAGGTTCTCTTCATCCAATCCACATGGCCCAGCCTTGTTGAAGAAAACTTCCCGAGAAGAACTACCTTCCTGAAGTCAGAAAACTGGAGGCAAGAGTACATCCATGGCTTCTCTCCACATGGCAGGACTTCCTCCATCGTAAAGAATAGCTGGAGTGATTTAACATATTTTGTTCTTGACAAATCCCTGTTGGTAGCTCCCCTCGGGTGTCCACAAATAATTGTGTGATTATTTGTTTGGGGTGAAAACAGAGTTGCCTCGTCTGAAACTCACCAGTGCCTCCTTTCCCAGTGTAAAGGTCCTCCACGAGCCCTTGGTGAGAGCTGCTAATAGCTCTGAGTCCACTGCAGGCCCTTTGCTAACCATCCCAGCAGCTGGGGAATAACCTCACACCACATCCATGACAGCAGTAAAACACTGCTTCCCACTAAAGATTGCAGGATGTAACCCAGGGAAGTTACCTGTTCTGGACTGGTCTGGTTGAGCTGGTGGCTGATTTATCCACACATGAGAGAGGGATCTGCTCCTTGCAGAGGGAGTAGCAATCAGCTGTGCTGCATGCTCACCTGTGCTCACCAATCTTTTCCATGGCCAGTTACACAGTTTGTGTCAGCATCCCTGGGAATGACCAGTTTCAGTGGGAGGAAAGATGAAGGAATATAGGAAAGGCAGATAATGCAGTTGTAGAGGATGGCCAGTCACAGCCTGTCAGCAGCATTTCCTTCCCAACTCCTTGCTCGGAGGTGCTCCAGAAGGGAGCATGGACTCACCCCACTAGGGAGCTCACTTCCTGACCAGGCTGGGAAGTGGGACTGGGTGGATCATCTCTTTGTAGGAGGGAAATGGGATGAACACATTTCCACACAACAATTTGAAGTAGTTCTGATGTCATTTATTCAAAGAACCTTATGGCCAAAGCTTTGAATCTTTGAAAGTTATGTGCCTCACAAATTATACAAATGCTGGACACTGCTTCCCAGAGTAGCCAGGAAGGATGTGCTGGTACCTGGCTGGAGGAGTGAGGGAAGAAGCTTCACACAAAACTGCTGGTGTCCCAGTCCCTGCAAACACACGGAAAATGAAGCAGAGACATCCCGATTGCCCTGCCAGTGTGGGTGTACTCACAGCTCACATCAGCTTATAGCACAGAAGTGAAGGTGTGAAGATACCTCAACTGTTTTCATGGGTAAGTCATCTAATACATACTAAAGAAACAATTTCATGCCTTTTCAACAGTCTAGCAGGGTTCTAGGGAAGACAGTTTTCAATAACATGTTAAGCAGGCCCCTGTCAGTGGTGTCAGCAGGAAGCTTTTATATTTCATGAAGATACTATTGTCTAAAAGCATTTTGAAAAGAGTTTACCAGCTAATCAAGAGGGTAACATAATTATGCCAGATGACAAAGCGTTTCATGTGTTTGAGTTTCTCCACTGGCAGGGCTCAAAACAACGTGTAGCCTCATAACTTTTTAAATTCCAGTCAGATCCCACATGCTCTCCCCACTGGCCTCCAGCTGACTCATCCTTTTTGGAATATTTCTTTTCATTACTGTGTCTGTAGGCTGCACATCCCAGAGCTGGAGCCAGATCAAGCTGGTGCTAGCCAGCATGGTGAACCAGCATTTCTCCATGGTGGTCTCATCAGCTGCTACTGAATTTCAGCTTTTACTGGAAAGAAAAGGGAAAAACAATCAAGCTCTCTAGGGAAGATGAGCAAGCTTTGTGACTGTGGCTCCTTGGAGGACTGCTTTAGGGGCATGGGAAAGTGTGATTGAACCAGAGCAGACCTGCAGCAGTTCCCCAGTGGCAGCATCACCTGTGGGAGCTGTGGATGTCTCCCTGCCCCTACCTGCACACCCAGAGCAAATGGAGGGGAGAAGACAGGCACAAGTTTACAAATGAGGCTGCTGCAAGGGTGAAGCAACCTGGAGCAAACCCCATCCTGGTGCCCCTTCCCTGAGGTCCCACAACAGTGGAACCACATCAGCATCCTGAGGCTGCAGTGCCTGTGCCTGCCCTGCCCAGCACAGCTGCCACGTGCCAAGAGGCCCTTCCTCTGTGTGAGACCCAAAGGGAAAAGGATGCTCATCAGCCAGAAAAGCACCATGTAAGTAGAAATGGAAGATTTCCAGTTCCTAAAGAGCTACCAGTGAGCATTTCCAAAGTGACGTTAAGGAATACTTTGAAGTACAGCCCACGAGTGTAAAAAAATGCGTTTGGGGAGTAAATCCGTATCTCATTCCAAAGAAACGAAGCAAACTGCATTTTACTAAATATAGACACGTAAGGCACAGCAAAATTCATCAAAACTCTCAATCATATCTCCCAAAGAGATGTGTTGTGACAGGAGACCAGCAACACCATGAAAATAAGGGCTCGGTATTCCAGTACTTACACGCACGAGTTATCTCCGCCGCGTAAGCAAAGCCTCTGGATCAAACACTTGCAGGATTACAGCCCTCACAGCTCACACCAGGTCACTTCTTGGCAGGTTCTTTCCCACCAGAGGGTGGCTCGTGCTCTGACCAGGCTCCCAGCACTTCCCCCGTGCCGATGGTGAGTCTCCAGAGCTCAGCTTTTCCGTCATTGGGGATCAAGCAGAAAAGTAATGCTAGGGGAAAAAAAAAAACCAACAACAACAAAAAAAGCTTTATTGATTCAGTTGTACAAAATGATCCCCTTTTGCAGCACAGTTTACACTAAGCCTCCAAATCTGACATCTCTTTGAAAGCTCTATTAATATATCCAATTATAGATTTTCAGCAACTTTGTGGAATGTCGGCTTTCCCGGCGACTGACCCCGGAAAACGCCATTGAAATCAGGAGGGATTTTGCTATTGAGCTCAGTGGGGGAGGATCAGGTCCTACATAATTTTATTGTCAGCAATGATGACCTCTCTTCACAAATGAAGAATGCCCATCCTGAACCATGGCCTTCGGAACATAAACCATTTATTTTTATAGCTGGATCCTTCCCCAAGTGGGATATTTTGTGCATGGTTAACTTATCCCAGGGCTTTAAATGCTTGCCAAGTGGCTTTAATAGCAGGATGTTGTTTAAAAAGATTGGGAAGGATTGTGGGCAGTAATAGAGATAATTGCCAAGGAGAGATAAATGAATCTTCAATCTCAAACCAACTTGGCTTTATCACTGGGTCAGGAGGGAAGATCCAGAAAAATCCCCTGTCTAAGACTAAATGTGTAACGATAGTTTGGGGTTTAGGGAAGTTGGCAGCCATCGAGATTTTTTGATAAAATCATCTCTGGAGGCTTAATACAGGTTTGCAATTCCATATAAAGGCATGAAATGCCCTTTTCACTCTGGGGGATTTGGCGCCATGAAATAAAAAGCTGGAGGTGAATTTCTGGGAGAGGAACAGACAGCAAGTGACATCCTGAACCAAGAGCTTGGCAGGTGGCACCAGGGTAGGGCAATGGCATCTGAAGGGGCTGAGCACAGATCCAAGGAGGTCAGGAGTGTTTTGAAGGGCACAGGTCACCTGGAAGGGGTACAGATGTCCCCAGGATGCCCCTCAGTGCCTCTCAACCACCCCACAAGCACCCCTCAGCTGCCCTCTAGCCCCTGGAGCATCTGAGAGAGGACAATGCATGCCAGACCCAGAACTTCCCTCTGTGCTTTGGAAATAGCAGAGAAAGCATATCCAGGACATATTTAAGTCTATTTATTTATTTATTCATTCACCAGGGAGGGGAGGAGGTTGGAAGCCAACCATTTTAATGAGGAATTATCTTACCTTACCCTGCAGAATAAGGAACTGCATGACACAGCAACTTTTCAGGTCAACCTTTTTAAAAATGAGTTGCCAAAGAGTGTTGAACAGGGGAAAAAACAACGACTGACTTCAGACAGGTCTCTCCTGCTAGGATTTTGGAGGGGGATTGAGTGGAGTGTCAGATTTCCTCCCTCTGTGACATCCTCTCTTTTCCTCACCTGCTGCCAGACAATGCCCGAGGCTATGGGACCCTTGCTGCTCCCTGCGGTCCAGGTCCTGCAAACACTCTCAGGGCTTTTAAAAGAAGGGGGGAAAGCATTTTAGAGAGAGATGGCTTATTTTTCAGCGAAGGCCTTACCCAGCCTGGAAGCAGGGGGGATTTCTGGGATGTAATCAGGCAATGTGGAGCACTCATGGGACTTTCATGAGAGTGGAAAAGGCCTTTTAGTGAATTATAACTTATTTTTCAGCAAAGACCTTTTCCAGCTCAGGGCTGGGCTTTTCCCAGTTATCCTCTTACCAGTCTACTTTTCTCTTTTCCTAAGCCTGTATTCCCAGCTATGGGAAATAACATGGAGGAAACCCAGAAGGATTGTACATGGAGAAGCCTGACAAAATGATTTCTCTCATTATGATCTGAACAGGAAACAGTGACCCGATTTTTCCAAAAGCAATACTAAAGCAGGCAGAGCAATGTGACACGAGCAATACAAAAAGGGACATACTTGGATTAAAGAGTCACTCTTTCAAACCACCCATGTTTGCAATTGCCCCTAAGAGTTGGATAAAAGCTGTGGAAGGAGTGGATGGTTTGTTACGACAAATTTTCCTGTGCAAAGTCCAGGAGGAATGTTGTTCTTGTGAGATTTACAAAAAAAAAAAAAATTAAAGTAAAATAAAACAGAATAGAATAGAATAGAATAGAATAGAATAGAATAGAATAGAATAGAATAGAATAGAATAGAATAGAATAGAATAGAATAGAATAAAGTAAAATAAAATAAAATAAAATAAAATAAACCCAGTTCAAAAACAAGCTATGAAACTAAACTGGGGCAGAACCATCCCAAACCACAAAAACCAAAATCCCCTGCCAGCGAGCCCAGCCGCATTACCCCGAAGGAAAACCTTCTTGCTGGTATGGGAATTACAGCCCATTCCCAGCTCAGGGATCTGCATTTCCAGGCTCTTAGCCCTTCTCTGGGGAAGGGGTGTAGCCTCCCCAGCCTGCAGGCCCTCAGCTACAGTCACCAGTGCCTCAGGCTCCTGTTCACAGCCCGCTTGCCTTTACCTGGACATGCTCACACTTGGCGGCATTACTCGGAGCTCTGGCTCTGACGATCATATTTGTATGGCTGACACCCAGACCTACTTGCCTATTCCTGTGGATTCCCGTGAAGTGCTGTCATGGCTTATTACCTGTCTATCTGCCTTCAAGCCTGGGTGACTTTTAATTTTTTGAAGCTTAATGCTGAGAAAACAGAATCGTTTCAGATCGGTTCGGTTCACCTCCTGGATGTGGGGGTTTGTGGTGTATAATACTGTAGCACACGCGGCTTAGGAGATGGTTTCACAGCAAGGCTCTTAAAAATGGGCTTATTTTCTCTGAAATCAAACTTTTCAGGAGGTGAAATACATCAGCAAGAGAGGAGAAGAGAGAATATCTTCACCGCATTTCGGGAACCTCCGCAGCTTCTGCTCCATGTCGTTTTCCAGGTTGAGGAGACCTTGTTCATGCCTCAGTCTAATCCAGAGTTGTGTATTGGAGCTCAGTGATAATTGGAAACTCTTCTCACTCCAGCATTTTCAGCTGTTGTAAAAGTCTGCAGCTAATGTCATAACAAGAATTAAACTGTCTCATCATATTACACCCATCTTAGCTGACTTCGCTGGCTATTAAGGTGACAGCGCATTGATTTAAAATTTGTGTTAATTGTTTACCCCTTCTTGCAGAGGCTTTCTTGGGGGTTTTGTAGCAACCTGCAGGCTTTTTCAGGCTGTAGATTATCTTTGTGTTCAGCATTAGATGATTTTTAAAAATATTCTTTGTCTGAATCACACACCTAATACCTCAGCCCATGGATTTCTTTGGCACATATATTCCCTGCATGGGTCACTTTTAAAAATAAGGTGATCGAGAGGGCATGGCTGGCCTTGATCTTACAAGACATTAAGAGGATTTTTTTTCCCCTTCTCTGATATTTATTTATACTTACTGTTTTCTGTTTTCCTGCCTACTAATGGCAGGGATGTTTTTTTAGGATAAAGGTATCATTCTGCCTACATAACCTTTCACATTCTGGGTTTAACAGAGAAACCACTGCCACCAAAAGAGACCTTACAGCCCATCATCCTCAGGCTTCCACTTCTGGGTTGAATAAATCAATCCCCATGCAAGCCCATGGTAACAAACTTTTTACCTAGAGCTGAGAAAGAAAATTGCTTTGTGCCATATGCTGTCTCTCTGAGACAAAATGAACATCACCTCAACTGGAATTTGGTATGCTCTGTGATTGCAAGACTGGAAAATAGGAAACATTCTCTTTCTTTTCTATGATCTAGTTCTTCAAATCCATAATCAGTGTATTTCTCCATAGATATTTGAAATAAATCATCCTTTTTTCCTCCAAGACTATGAGCTTTTTTTCACCCCCTTCACTGTGGGCTGAAACATTTCTCAGTTGATGCTCCCCTTTGTTGTATTTTCTTTCACTGGACTGGAGCAGCTACTGAATGGGAAATGGGAAGATGTAAACTTGCCTTAACAAAAAAAAATAATTCTTATTTAAGGGGAAAAGTTATCAAGTAAATAATAAATGCTTATTTCTGAGATCAAAATACCATTGACATCAACAACTGGTTTTTGTCCCAGATGTCAGGGACTTTGGAGCAGACCTCGGACTCATTTTTGGAATGTGACCTTAGCTAATGGACATCTTCCTGAGGAGACCCACTCTGCCTTCCTCTGGCAAGAAGTGCTAATCTCATAACCCTCACCCCATCTCCCACTCGGTCCTTTTGTGCCTTTTAGTCAAAAAAAAAAAAAAAAAAAAAAAAAGAGCGTGTGCATGAGCTGCAACCAGAATTCACAATTCTCCAGCGGCCGGTACATTTTGCACAGTTTATAGCTTATTAACGCGATTGTGAGTTGCAAAACTATTCCCGGTTCTTTGAGTTCCCGAGGTTTATTCCTGGGGAAAACCAAAACCTCCCAGCTGTCATTAGAGAGCACTTCATTAGCAAACAGCATTCAGTATTTATATCTCGAGCAGCAAGTTCCGTATGAATAAAGCATGTGCTCTCCCAGGCGAGGGCTGGCTGCTCCGGCCCGGGCAGCTGCGGCAGCCCCGGGATGCTCGGCAGGGATGTGCTCCAGCAGCTCCCGCAACAAGTGCGGCTCAGGAGGGATCAGAGCAGCCCTGCCGAGGCTGTCTGTGCTGAACGTGAACTTTTCTGCCTCTGCCTTGCTCGGTGCGCCCTCACCGCGCTTCCAAAGCCTTTTGTTTCGCCCCTGTTTTGATGAACTTGTCTCCCTTTGATGTTCATCTGCAGTTTAACAGCGATAAAAGGCGCACAATGGTGAGATTGTGGAAAGGGAAAAGGTGCTGGGAGAGCACAATGCGGAGCATTATCCCCTGGCTCCCCTGTGCCGCTGGCTTGGCAGGCTCAGCGGGAGCGAGCCAGGGTGACAGCCTGGGTGTCCCGGGCTCCGGGCACAGCACCGGAGACAGCCCGGCCCTGTGGGAATCAGGGACACAGGGAATTTTTCTCTGCCTGTCCTGAGCTCTCCTGACCCTCAGGAAAATACTCCTTTTAACCNCTTCTTCTTCACTCACTCCATCTTGTGCAGGGTTGAGAGCACAACCTTATTGGATAGAATTAGCCACAGTGCTGATGTTACATGAACAGACAAATAACCAGGAATTGCTAGTGAAGTAATAACAACAGATGTTTAGAATACATAGAGTCACATAATTGGTTTGCTTGTTTTGTATAAAAGAAGACATTTTGGCTTCTTGAGGGGGGATTTGCCTCGTGTTTGCAGAGTACAAAGCCTGTATCACCCTTGGCTCAGAAATGATGATAAGAAACAATAAATAACCTCTGAAGACCAAACAACAAATTCCTCTGCCTCATTTATAAGTGCAGCTAGCACTTTTAGAGTTGCAAAGCCAAAGCAAACCCCTTGTGGGGGAAAACCCCACACAGCCCCTGATGCTGCCAGCTCCCAGCCTGTGGCACCCACTGCAGGCTCAGTCCCACTTTGGGACATCCTGCCTGAAGGTCTCCTCCAAGCTCAGGTGTAGGAATCCCAAGCACAGAAAGTTCTTAAGATCTTGTGAATGCAAACTCAAACACAGAAATGAACACAGTATTCAACCTGAGACCTTGGAAAAGGCTTCCAGATTTAAAGCCACAAGCAAGTAAGAGAGTTTGCAGATAGAAAGACATTAAGTTAAAAGGGGTTTTTTTAGGTTTTAGAGTTAAGATATAGAAGTAATTATGAAGGTAACGAGAAATTTAAAGTATAACAAGTAGTTTTGTGTGTTTTATACGATTGGTTAAGAAAGTCCGCACTGCAGCGGAGATGTGTAAAACAAAATAATTACTTATTGGTGTGGAAGCAGAAACATTCTTTAGTGGCATTAATTTATTGGCTAAATAACTTTCAAAAGATCTTGTGACCTGTAGTTTTGTGACCACTGACCAAGAATATCTGGTGAATAAGGTGAAGACATACTTACTCCTTCATGGCACTGTAGAAGAAAAATTATAAATCATGATTTGAAACTTCTCCCTCTGGTCCCATCTCTCCCAAATTCCCAATACTCAGGGAGCAATGGCCAGACTCAGTTTATGGCAGGATGTGTCCCAGCTCCCTCACAACACACACCAGCATCCCAGGTCAGCAATTCCCACACCTCCTCATCCTCTAGCACGGGAAGCTCAAAGTCTGAGCAATGCCTGTGTGAAGCACCGGGATGCTCCCGGAGCCAGGTGCCACTCCAGCACAAACACCAGCCTCTTCCCAAGCTGCCAGCCCCTGGCTCTGACAGGCTGTCAAGAGGCAGCTGATACTTGCTGTAGTTTGGGGTCTGGCCCCCAGGGTCAGGCTCTTCCATGGGCTTCCCTTCAGATATTTCCATCTGACTGGAAAGGAAATCTCCAAAAGTAGGAGGCAGAGGGAACCCCTAAATGTGCTATTTTTGCCCTCTCTCCACAACTTCATGAAAGGTACTGATGAACCATTTCAGAAGTGCAAGATGGGGCAGCAGGGCCAGTTCTGACAGTGTCATGTCCCTGGGCCAGTGCTCCTTCCTCCCTGCCCAGACCCTCTGCAGGTTTCAGTCAGCAGCCCCTTGGCCTAAATCTCCTTACAAATTATTTGTGCTTATAAATTCCTGGCACCACCTTCTTGTTTCCCATCAGGCAACACCTCCAGGCAGCTAAGGCTGGTGACACCTGCTCAGATGTCACCTTTGTAGAGGTGCCCTGCAGTGCCAAGGAACTCCCAGGGAAAGGGCAGTGCCCAGGCTGCACCCCTGTGCCCATGGGGGCTGGCAGACCAAGGTGACCTGGGGACATCTCCGTGACTCTGGTATCGCCCATTCCCCCTCCCAGCTCCAGCCCTGCCTGGGCAGGTGCTGCTTTCAGCCATGTCATGGCACACACCATCCCTGGGCACATCCTGGCACATCCTGGCACATCCTGGCACACACCATCCCTGGGCACATCCTGGCACATCCTGGCACACACCATCCCTGGGCACATCCGGGCACATCCTGGCACATCCTGGCACACACTATCCCTGGGCACATCCTGGCACACACCATCCCTGGGCACATCCTGGCACATCCTGGCACACACCATCCCTGGGCACATCCTGGCACATCCTGGCACATCCTGGCACACACTATCCCTGGGCACACCCTGCCCCCGCGAGGCTGGGCTGTGACTCCTGCCCCTCCCAGGCTGGCCACATCCCCGGAGCCGCCTCGCATCCCAAACCCCGCCTCGGTTTCCACAACTCAAAGCCCTGGCAGTAGGTACGGGGTATTTTGGGGATATTTTTGTGCAGCACCAGCGCAGAAAATCATTTTCTGTGAAGCTCCTCAAAGCAGTTGGTAGCCTGAATCAGACAGGGGCCCCGAGCACCTTTTCCAGGGATAGCTGGGGTGGCTCCTGCTGTTCAAGAGCAGATTTGTGGCTCAGGATGGGATTTCCAAGGACCCTGAGCCGTTCCACTGTCTGCAGACAGCCCCCCGTGCAAAATAAGGACAGAGTCCTGATGAATCCATATTTAATCTCATTTCTCCTTCGATGGCCTCTGCCACCAGCAGGTGTTTTTTAAAGAAAATTGTACATAGACGTTCCGCAACTGTAATTCCTCACCTGAGAATAGGTTTGAGGATTTTTTAAATATTCTTTGAGTTGCAGAGTTTGGGGATGGCTCATTTTCTGTATTTTTGCTTAGATTGTTAACCTTATCTTACAACATCTGCCTTCACTGCTGGTCTGACCTACTTAGAGAAGTCAAAGATACTGGAGATTAAGCTGAAAAACCCACTTCAATGCATACTTATAATATTAGGGTCCTGACAGAATACTTTAATTTCTAATAATAATTTATTGTTCAAACGTTGGTTGTAAATTTGCATTCAAAAAATCACATCTGCAAAATGAAATCATTTTGTCTGCCTGAGAAGGCAAAATCTGTGAGCTCAAATAACTGAACTGCACCTGAAATGTGCACAAGGATTTTTAACAACACTGCTTATTAACCAACATTAATATCTACTGGTGTGCACCATGCTGTGCCAGTCCCTATAAAATTAATTTGATAAATTTATAATTTATAAAATTTATAATTTATTAAAATGTATCATTTTAACAGCAGTGAAAAAAAAATTCTCCTTTTTTAGGAATGTTTTGCACTGCATCCCCATTTCAAGCCCAGAAAACAAACAAGTTGTAGCAGACTTCTCAAGCTCTCTGCATTTTGCTGAAGTGTAAGAAACTCAAATAAAAGTGATCCTAAGGTTAAGGAATTGGTTTCAGGACAAAGACTAGTGGGGATTTCTGTACTTACATCGACTCTTTCTAAAGCTGGAGGTGTGGGGAGAATTTCCTGTTGTTAGAGGAAATCATTCATGAAACTAATATCTCAAAGACTGATCCCCCTTCTATTGCACTGTGCAGATCACATTTTGATACTATTCTGCAGATGCAAGGGAAAATAAGAGATCACTTGCAACTTTGAGATAGAATCTGGGCTCTTCCTTTTCTCCACTACACTTTTATATGTTATGTAAATTATATACATTATATATTTTATATATTTATATATATATCATATAATATTATACATACATGATAGATTAGGTTAGAGATATATGTATTACATGTATTCTGCCGATAAAAGTGAACATAGGAGATCACTTGCAATTTTGAGATAGC
>VWYI01048868.1:7634-19441 GCA_013399455.1 Anthoscopus minutus | reverse complement strand
TTGTATATTATATATACTATATATTTTTATATATTATATAATTTATATAGTATATACTGTGTACATTGTATATTGTGTATTGTATATATTATAGTATATATTGTATATATTTTGTATCTTTTATATTTTACATATATATTTGTATACATACACATACATCAAGCTTTCACAGCAAGTGAAAATTGCCAGTGCTTAGTAGCTTGCAAGAGCAAACAGAGCCTGATCCAGAGCTTCTTCTCATGCTGGGGCACAAAACCTCCGAAAATTGAGAACGAGAGTTTCAAGAAGGTCCTGGAAACAGAATGTTTACAAACACCTTCTTGCCTTGATAAAAAAAAAATGCTTGGAGTGTATTCCTGTGTTTTATGCCTTGGTTTGTGCTTGGGAGAGTGCAGCTGTGCTATTTAGCACTGCATTTTTCTAGCTTTTAATCCATATTATGAACCCACCACCAAAGAGCCTTTCAGAACGACCATGACGTTAATGGTTGGGAAGCAGCTGCTGCCAGAGTTTTTTTTTTACTGTATTTTTACCATTTATGCACAAGCTGGAGGAGGTTTTTTTTGCTACATCTGAGCTACACTGAAGGAGCCTAAATAAACTGCTGCTATCATCCAGCTTCTGCTGCTGTGTGGGAGCTTGCACATGCAGTTTCCAGTGTCCCCCCAGACACAGGCACAGACCTGCTCTGCCACGACCTCTCAATACACCTGAGGATATCTGTGGATGTTCTTTGCTGGCCAATCAAATATAATTTAAAATGTGCAAAATAAGCACGTGAAGTGTTTTACTCCTGGAGGTAAAATCCACTTAGTAAAACTTCAGTGTTCTACTGCGTGAGAGGTTTGTGCTCAGAAATGCATTTCTGCATTTTTTTCAATGAATTTCCTCAGGTGATTGATTTCTAGATGGCTGAATAGTGGTAAAATGCAGAGTGCACACAATCAACTCAAATCACTAGTATTAAGCAAGTGCTGGGTACTCAGAGAATCTTTATTACTTCAGAGTATCTCAAATCAGTACAATAAAATTGTTTTGTGCAACACAAGACCAAATTCATTTGCAAAACAGCACATCAAGCCTAACCATGTCCAATTTATTTCTAAGCTCTCTAATGCAAGGGCTGTGTTGTTTGTTGTTACCATAACTGTGTATTTGTTAATTTTTCTTACCCAAAAATCAGTTCCACTCCTGGATGTTGCTTTAAAATTAAGCCCAGACCTCTGAGCCTGCAAAGTTTCAGATTCAGGGAAATGCAGAACCCCAGAGAAATCCCACACAGAAGCAGATGAGGAATACTTCCAGGAGCAGGGTCTGTCAGAGGTCCCCTCAAGGACCATCCCCACACTCCAGCAAGCACTGTCTGCACCAGGGACAAATTACAAAAGGAATGGTCTGAAAGCCTGGCTGGGCCATCCTTGAGCTGTCAGAGGCAGCTGCAGGTTTGGTGCCACGATCTCAGGCTGGAGGGGGCAGGTGGCACCTCGTGTCCAAAACAAGCTGAGCTGGATTTGTGGGACCCCTGAGGAAGTGCCAGTCTGGAGGGCTGAATGTGGCTTAGAGCCCACAGGTGGCTCTGCATTTGTTCCCTTTTTTGTCCTTCCCCCTCAAGGATTTGGTGCTCTGGAAAGTTTTCTATGTTTCAGAGAGCTCTTCTTGCCTTGTAGGGAAGGGCAAATCACACAAAGTGGAGCTGGCTTCTGTAGCTGCTCCCTCCTGCTAAACAGCATATTTCTGCCTGTGTTTGACTGTGTTTTTCTACCCCATCTCCTTCTGCTCTACATGATCTGTCAATATTGGGTTTCTTCTCATTACACTTTACTCTCTCTTAACGTCTATTCTTCCCCACTGATGGTTCCTCCCTTTACCACGGCTTTTTCCAGTGGTTTGGTTTGACTCAAAATGAAACAGCCAGAGTGGTATTTAAAAGTAGTGGATTTGGTTCTATTTATTTAGTAGGAAGCACATTATTTGTATTATCTTCATTCTTAAGAATAATTAATTAATTAATTAATTAATTAATTCTTAATTACGCTAAGGAGAATGTAATGTTCCCTTAATTTTAGCTCCTTTTTTTTCCTCTTGCTTCAGGCAGAAGCTGCAAGAGATGTGCATGCAACACAGATGCTTAACTTACTCCTCCAAATGTGCAAAGAACATGGCTATGTGCAATAAGCATCACTAAGAGCATGGCTGAAGACCAGGGGAAAAAAAATCAATAAAGCTGCTGTAAATTCCTTATAATCCAAGAATTTCAGCATTTACTGATACATCTGGTCTTCCAATGCATCCTCACAAATTTAAGAGCCTGGGACACATTTATGGATGCAAGCTGGGTGTGTGTGTGTGTGCACAAACAGCGCAGCAGATTCTGAAACAACCATCTGAGGATGTTATGGCTGTTAGTCAGAATCAGACGGTAAAAGGGAGATTTTTGTTTGAATAGGGGGATTCGGAATGTGACTCATGGACAAATCACGCGGGATACAGGGGCTTCGTGGAAAAAAACCTTAGGAAAACTATTACACTATTGTCTGTAACACCTGGACATGCAAGTGCAGAATCTGTAATGTCTGAGTCATATCTCTTCCCTTTTACCTGCAGATCGTGGGTAGAGTTAAGTGACATCTGCAGAAAAGCACTAAGCAGCAGACAGGAAAGGGAAGGGCAGTGGGTAAACCTCCATCGGCCTCGGAGAGCCTGAGATTTCTCCTGCCCATCTTTAGTCTCTGATTTTCACATCCAGGTGCAAATCTGGCTTTGGGCTATGATGCACAATTCTGCCAGAGCTGGATAGTATTAACTATGTATTATTAAATCAATACAGAGCTCTGTTTGATGTGTGCAGCACTTGCCTGCTCAAACTCTCTGTAATTAACAATATCCGATCTACAAGAAATTTATACCCAAGCCACAAACCCTCTACTCCCAGCCTTCCACTATTACTGGTAAAGTCCAACAGCTCATAAAATGCAACATTAAATATTAGAGTTCTGATTTTTTTATTGCCCTAATAGTCCCTCTAATTTGACTATTCAATTTTGTACAGCACACTCTCTAGTGTTAGCTGGGTATGTGTACCTGGAGATTTGGGTGGTGAAACAGCAGTACCAGATACTTGAAATGCACAGCTCCAGGGAAGACCATCTCCCTGTCTCCATACACACACACACAAACACACACACTGTCTCTGCATAATATTTGGACACGTCCCTGCATCCCAGTGCTTGGATCAGCAACGAATTGTTGCTGTTGCAAAAACGCGTAGCACAGCAATATCGTCATCAAATGTATGCTCAGACCCGTGCCAGGAGGCAGCAGCAATTCACAGCCCATCAAATGCCTTGGCTTTGGCTTCCTTAAGAAGCGTTTCTCGCACCAGAAAATGCAATTACTGCTCCGCTGTGCCTTCCCACGTGGAGATCCGAAACGCTTCAGTAAATGAAGTAACCTATCAATACTTTATCTATTGCAGATGGGACATCTACAGATAAGGATCAGTGTAATCCAGCCATTGATTTTAGGATCCTCGGTCCTCCAAGGACTGTGACAAATCTATACATTGTCCCTGAGAGACAGGGTTTGCTTTTGGATTTGTGATTTCATTGGGGAAACTGTGTAAGAGTGAATGCAAGCAAAGAGAGCTCTGCTGCCGCCCAGCTGGGCAGGCTCAGGTCCATGTGTGGGTCCTTCCAAACCCAACTGTGGAGCACACCACTAATTAACAGCCAGACAATTGCAGACACACCAACATTTTAATTTTTTTTTTCCTAAAACAAGAAAAGGCAAACAGTTTCAATATTTGCCAGCTTTCCTGCTTTGCTCCAGATTTGCCTTGTTTAGGAATCCACTTGTACAAGCTTAGCTACTGTTCCTGGTGGAGTTTGATGACCTGGGGATGTAAAGGAAGCATTTGGCTCCCAGTGCCAATCAGTAAATCTTGTTTGTAAGAATGGACATACAGAAAAATTCCTGTCCTGATGTATCTTTATCTGGAATTTACGTGTGTGTCTTATCCCTTTGACGTGCTTGCCCCAAAGCAGATTATAAACAGATAAACGTGTCCTTGTAACAAAAAGAGAGATTTGTTCCTGAGAGACACAGAAATTTGAGGGGCCATGTCTGTAGGTGTGTGAGTGCACATACTGAGAGTCCCTCAAATGTACACACACAGTGTTTTATGTAACTCAGCTTCAACACACTGCAAATGTTTACCAGCAAAGGTTTGCAACTCACTGGCTAAGAGCAACTGAGTTATTTGCTGAAGAAAACAGGGAGGAATTCCTGGTAATAACTCCAACTTCTCAGTTCCTAACTAATCAGGAAAAAAAAATTTGAGAGTGTGAAGAAATGTTCAGATTTCAGGTTGTCTGTAGGATTTAACACACACACAGTTCAGGGTGGTATTTGGGTATTACATGGAAAACCATGTGATAGATACGACCTGGTATTACTGGGAATTCCCAGAAAAACCCTGAATATTGTCATCAGGAGCTATTTCTGCCATCCCAAATGACACAGCAGCTTCAAGCTTTCCCTACTCATTGTAAGAAGAATATATCAGTATACATTCTTCCTTTGTCCAAATTTTCATCTGCTCCCAAGCCTAACTGGAAATAATGTGCTGGTAGAGGTGAAGAATGGGCAGTTTTCCCGTCTCCAAGAAAAGCCTGAGGAATCTGACCCACCACAGATTAATTTGCTACCACTGAGCAGGTTCTACCCTGAATACAACATGACTCATCAATATCTAGCAGGGACTGAACTACAAAATGTTACATCTTAAAAACGTGAAATCGCCATGCCCAGGAAAGTAATTGTCAGTGCTTTTTGGAAGTGTTAAATTTGCTTCTGTTCTGCTTGGAGTGAGCATTTCCTCACCCTTTGTTTGCTATGATGATATGTAATCGAGACAGACTGCCTCTAAAACTGGAGGAAAAACACAATATTCCATCTAGACACATTTAAGAAACATGGACAGCAGCCTCACAGGAGGATTTTCTGGTCGCTTGGACTGACCTGCAGGGCTGGGCTTGGCTGCTGAGAAACACATGGACATTCCCAACTCATGACCCTCCACAGGCAACATCAGCTCAGAGAAACTCTGAGGAATAAGCTCCCCTGCATCAAAAACGTTATTGCATCTGCTCTACACCTCTGAAGCTGAGAGTTTATGCTCCATCATCCCTGCATGAGATATAATTCTCACGTGAAGAGCGAGCGCACTGCGAGAGGCGCTGTTAAAGACACAGGCTCCTCCACGCTCTTCAGCTGCTCTCTGCTTCCAGTCCCTACCCAATGCACCAGGCAGGAGCCCAGAGACATGAAATTAAATCAGAAGACTGTGCATGCTGTAAGGGCATCTCATTTTTATAAAGGAATAGTCATATTCTAGGCCATAACGGGGGAAAAACGTGCGCTCCAGGATAGATCGTGAAAGAAGAATAGAAACAAAACCTGTGGTATGCAGTTATTGACATAAACATCATCATGCAGGGTATGAGCTGTGATTTCAGCCTAGTGACCACATCACGTGGACCTGGGAATTTGTCCATCCCGTCAGTGAGCTCTGGATCAGACCTGTGAAAGCCAGGGCTGTATATATGGCTTTAGCTTTAAATCTGGCAGGCCTTGCAGCTCAGAGTAAAGCACGCCTCACTTGCTTACTTGCTGTGTAAACAAGTGCAGGCCACGTCACCAAAAAGGCTCTGAGATTTACCCAGCAGATCAGTGGAACATCTGTAGTCTTTCACATATTTCACAAAGAAACATTTGTTTGGTAGCATGTTGCATCCTTTCTGAATGGCGACACATGAGGCCATGGGCAGAGCAATTAAATCACACAGAAATTACTATAAAAATCTAGATTCTATTTTTGCACTGTCTATATAGTGTAGAAATATATTCTGGATTTGGGTTTATTTAAATCTATTTTAAAATATGTGATATAAATATATTTAAATAAATCTATACCCCATATTGCATCTGATCTAAAAGCACTATTGCAATTCGGGGCAGGAGGATTTTTTTGCTGATATGCAAATATGTTCAAAAAGTTCTACAGAAATAAGCAGTAAGAGCTTTTCAGGAGTATTCAGTATCTCACACAGGTTTTCCTGGATAATGTATGTAATTTCTAAACCCGAAATTATTCTCCTTTCAGATAATGGGGTTTTGTCATTGTCCAGAAAGTGGGAAGTGGTAGCGAAGCACAGGGCGAAAATTTGAACAAACAGAGGAGCGTTATGTTTGTTCATTTTGAAATATGAAGTGAGAGTTCAGGAGCTGTGACATGTTGCACACTGGCTCGTGGTGAGACCATACCTCCTGACACTGGGCAGTAATAAATTTATTATTACTGGGCCAGCTGATTAAGAGGCATTCAGAGAGGCCTGTCCACGCAACTACCTTCCTGACACGAGAGCCACAAGAAGCCAAGAGAATCTGCTTCTGTTCCTCCACCACGAGCAGGTGGAAACCCAGCAACTGGTAAGAAAATGGGTTAGGTATCCATGGGGGTAGCACGCCTCAGAAGGTAAAAAATGTGACACTATTAACAGAGGGTGTGTGAAAGTGTGAATGCGCAGCTGAGGGCGGATGCAAGGGACGTGCGTGTGCATTGATCTGTCCTTGGGTTGTGCTGCAGCATCTTCAGGGGCTGCAAGCAGCTGGGCCAGGTCCTGGAAATCAAGGATGAGACAGGGTGGGAAGAGCACCCCTGCTTCTGTGTGTGTGTGTGTGTGTGTGTGTGGGAGGGAGGGAGGGAAGGCGGAGATGCCGTGCAGCCGCCCCTCGTGTGCTCCGCCTGACCGGGGCTGGCTCGGCCGCTGTCCCCGCGGTCACCGAGGTCTCGGGGGTGCGGTGCAGGGGGAATTCCGAGCAGCCTCAGCCCCAAGGCTTCCCGTGTCCAGTCTCACCTTCGAGAGACGCTGAAGGCGTCACGGGCTGTGTTGTGGCTTGAAGGGGAGACACCCCCCGCGTTCAGGCTGGATTTTTTGTTGTGCTTTTTCCGCAAAGGTGGAGCTGGGAGAGGGGAAGACGAAACGTCCCAACTTAATTTCTTTTTAATGGTCTGATGGAGCGTCTGACATGTGAATCCTCACTGTCCCTGCTCCCAGCTTGACTTCAATGACTGCTTTTAACAAACAGCCTCCCCCAGACAGGGAAATTCTGTTACCTTGCCCAAACCTGCTCAAATACTTTGAGCTTCCAGTTATACGTTCAGCACAGGATTTTGGCAAAATGCAGGAGAGGCGCATCCTTTGAACTGGATGTAGACATAAAAACAGCCTCTTGATCATCAGTGATGTCTTTATTCACTGAACCAGAATTGGGTTTTGTAAAACCTTACACCCAGAGTCACTTGATCTCCTCCCAAGGTGGCAGCCAGCAAACCAGGTCATTTTAAGGGTTCCTACACCTGTACCCCTGCAGCCCCACAAAACGCATTTTAAGTAGCACACCCAGAGCCATCAGTGCCCACTGATTAGCGGGGCGATATTCGCCCTGGAAATCTTTGAGCCTGCACTGCCTTCCCTCATTACAGAGGCTATCGGCTCTGCATTGCTTTGCAGCCGCTCACCGAGGGGGCTTTGCATACACGGCACTTGGGGTCTGGGAGCTTTTCCCCCGAGCAGACCCTGGGCAGCCCGGGATGCTCATTCCCAGCGCCTGTCGGGGAAGGGGAGCCCTGCCACAGAGCCCCGAGCTGCCCAGGCCAGGCCTGGCTGCCAGGGCAGGGTGGGCTCTAGCCCAGAGCACGGGGCTGTGCTCCTTGTGACTTCCCGACTGGGAATTAAAAGCCCTCTTAGTCTTCAGGGGTAAATTTCAGAGGCTCCAACGCTCGATAATTAACAAGTTCTGCCGTTCCCCTGGCTGTTGCACTAGCTGTGGTATTTTTAAAGCTTTTTTATTAAAAATTAATTTCTTTATTTTGTTGGAGACCCATCACTCAGTCACGTGGCTCCCTGTCATGTTTCTATCCTTCCTACTCATATTCGAGTTATGCCATCAAGCTAATATATTGTGACTGCTCTTCTCTCTTGTGACAAAGCCTTGCAGCTGCCTCCAAATCAATAGATGTCAAAGAAATATGAAAACAATCATGACAGAGAACTTAAATCCTGGCTAGAGTCTGCATAATAAAAAATGTGCTTCTGTTCTCAAGGCAGCGGATTAATTTATCCTAAAGTTTAGTCAAATTTTATTCCAGTACCTTTTTCCCAGCAGATAGAGCTACATCTGTTGGGTTTGTAATGTAATTTGTAATTACTGCCCTTCATGTGGTCCAATGCCTTGAACCATCTTTAATTAAAAGCATAATTAAGGGAAGATCTAAAGGAAGACAATTACCAGATGGTCTTTTTTTTAGAAACAGTTAGTTGCATTGAGGATGTACCCCTGGTCCATTTCTGACTTGGATTAAAAGGCAGGCTGCCTCCTGCACAATCTGCGAGGTGAGAGGCTGCAAAGGGGCTCAGGCATCCCGGGCAGCAGCAGCACAGCCAACAACTGTCACAGAGGCTGGGGACAGCCGGGGGCGACACTGGGGGACCGTGGGGCTGAGGGTCGCCCTGGCTCCACCAC
Organism: Anthoscopus minutus; assembly: GCA_013399455.1. Lineage (NCBI taxonomy): Eukaryota > Metazoa > Chordata > Aves > Passeriformes > Paridae > Anthoscopus > Anthoscopus minutus. The sequence continues at coordinate 10,855 of VWYI01048868.1, read as the reverse complement.
GTTTCCCTGGGAGGGTGAGCCCTGGTGCTCCAGCCCAAAGCTCTGGCACAAAACACCTCAGTCAAACCCCTTCACCATTAGGGACACCCTACAGCTTCTGGGAAATACCTTTTTCTGGTGAAAATAACAAGGAAAAGCAATAACAATAATAACCGTGATATCAAAATGGTAGTAAAATAATAATAATAATAATAATAATAATTTTTTAAACCCACAGGGACTGAGTCCCAGAACAGTTTCCAAAAATGAATGACCGCTGCTGCCCCGGGTGAGATAGACCATGGTGGGGGATGCCGTGCCTGCTCAGCTCCTGCTCATCACCGCCGGAGGTGGTTGTGAGAGGGGCAATTAGCCAAAATCTCCTCTCAGGCTGCGACACCCACCCCGGCCTGGCTGGACTTAGTTTGAAGATCCCTCCCCAGCCCCTTGGGGTATCTCCTTCCAGAAGATTCCCAGCACCCACATCTGGAAGTCCCAGAGACCATCACTAAAGGAGAAAGGGCGGGAGGAGATGAGAAATAACCCCGAAAATATGAATAATGCAAGAAAGTGCAGAATTATGTGCGAGCACAAAATTTCTAGGGGAAGCTAGGCATAAAAACGGAGGGAGAGAAAAAGGGAAACCTCGAGCAGTGGTGTAATGGAAATTAAATTTTTGCTGTATTACTAAGATTTCATTATTTGACTGCTCCTACTCAAAGTAAGGCAGCAATGAATTGTAATCATTTCAATTATCTTCAAGATAGTTTCTTTAGGACACAAGTTGTCAAAGATAAAAAAGTACATTCTTGCTGCTCCGTGGCTCCATTTTCCAGACGGTTTGTCGTTCTTGCTGCATGATTTAGCCGGGGCTCTTTTGCATACTGCGGCTCTCCCGCACGCCCTCCTTGCGCGGGGGCGCGGACCCTTTTCCTCCGTGCGCGGAGCGGCTGCGCAGGGCTCCGCGCCCGCGGAGCAACCGGGGCTGACCCTGCCCTAGCGCCCGCTTCGCCGCCATCCATCCTCTCCGATTAACTTCACACGCGAGGGTTTGGTTGAGGGTTGGCTTTGCCACTTTCCCCCTCTTATTTTCGCGGCTCTCTCCCCCGTCTCGCTCTCCGCCCCGTGGAACATTTCCTGACCCATTACTCTGAATAAAGCAATAAATGCAGGGAGGGCGGCTCCGCACCTCGCCTGGCCGCGGGGCAGCCGAGGCAGGACCCGTCCCCATCCCCGTCCCCATCCCCGTCCCCACAGCCCTGCAAATACTGATTTCTCCCTGCTGATTTGCAAGTGAGAGCTGCTCTCCGCCGGGAAGGCGCTTAGGTCTCTTTAAGCGCAAACCAAATAACATTTAAATGCCTTTTTACTGCCGGGGCATTATTTATTTAAGTGGCCGTCGGAAATCACAGCAACGCGGTTCCCGTTCCTCCTGGAATATTGTCCTCGCCGGTTTATTAGAGCGACCGGTTTAAAAGAGGCTCTTTCGGAATAAAAGGGCGCGTTTCTCGCCATTATTCATATCTAGGGAGTCCCAGGCCTTCAGTACATTAAAAAAGCTTCAAAAGGACAATTCGCCATCCACAGATATTATATTTGTGAAATGTCCTTTTGTCGAAGCTTTTAACACCTTCTTACAAGGAATCATTTGTTCTTTTCTCTTTAATTTTGATAGACAATTAGCCATCAAATATACACCAGTTGACTGTAACCGAGCATTAAACTAGCCTTTATTTAACGCTAATTTAGCATAGCTGCTTTGTTTAACTTTGCCTTACAAGAACCAGGTTTTGTAGCAAAAAAAATAGGTGTAATTTTATGTGGGGCTTCATTTCTTTTGGCCCTCTACACAGCAAGCCCTCTCCTCTTTGTAACCCATTCTGCTGGGCAGAAACACCATTTCGGAGTGCCTAGCACCTGGAGTCTGGAAAAAAATTAGCATTGATATAGATTTAGTTGAAATGTAATCTCTTAAATCTGTCCAAGATTCGGGGAGATAATTACACTTTCACTGAATTGACAGAGGTCAGCGTCTCTGTGGACCTGAGGAGTTGATTTACTAACAATAGTGTTACATAAAAAATGGTGTTTGAGATTATAATGTTAATAGATGCAGTCACTGGGGAAAGCAGGCAGGCTACAACTAATTCGATGGAACTTGGGTTTTGCATTACAAGGATTCAAATCACTTGCAGCATTTAATTTAGAGGAATGAGTTTGGCAGTAATTACAGCAAATGGAAAGGTCGCCTTGGAATATTAGTTATTTTTTCCTAAGTTGGGACTCGGGGTTTTTGGGGGAAAAGTCCTTTTTCTCTGCCCCCAGCGACGGCCGGGAAAGCCGCGGTGCTGCATCCCCTGCATTTCTACTGCTGGTCACTTCGGACCCAGCATAATCCCGCTCAGACTAAAGAAACGGGGGTGAAAAATATTTGTCTAAGAGTTGGAGTCGCCCCTCGAGTGGGACCCGACAGTTTTCAGCGAGACCCGGCATTTCTTTCTGCGCCCGGGGGACGCTCGCTGGCCCGGGCCAGGTCAGCATCTCCTCGGACAAAACGCACCACGACATGGGGAAAAATGCTCCGCAGTTTCGTTTGCATTTTGAGGGGTCACGACAGGAGCGGGAGGCTTGGGTCCGTGCTCCGGTGAGCCTGCTCCCGCCTCCCTCTTTTTTTACCCAGTAATGACCTGGTGGGCACCAGACGGCCCAAATCCGAGCCCCACCAGCCCCCACGGGTCACGCTGCCTCTTTGGGCACTCTGGAAAACCCAATCCAGGCTCCAGTGCCACGATGTGCCCCGTGTGTTGTGCCTCTTCACCCGCTGCCATCCCGCAGGGGACATTTCCCACCTCGGCAGGACCTCGGCTTTTTTCCCGCTGGGACGCACGGCCCTGCTGGGGACAGCCGGGGCACGAGTGGCCGCGGGGAGCCGAGGTGACCCCAGGGGGAGCGGGGCCGGTGCCGGGTGTGGCTCCCGGCCCCTGTCCCCTCGGGGGCCGCCTCCTCCTTGTTGCCGGGGGATCCCTGCAGACCCGACGGCCAGGGGGGCGGGGAGCGCTGCCTGGCCCGGCCCGCAGCCGGGAGCGCTGAGCGGGCGCGGAGGGGCGCGGAGGGGCGCGGCAGCAGCCGGCTGGGCATCCATCCCGAGCTGCGGATCTCCGCCGGGAGCCGTAAATCCCAGCCATGCCCCGCAGCACACGCCGCCGCCGCCGCCGCGCCGCATTCCCGGTCCGATGGACGGC
>VWYI01048866.1:0-21411 GCA_013399455.1 Anthoscopus minutus | reverse complement strand
TATGCTCAAACTGGCTTACATGGAGATTTTTCAGAAATACTTCAGAGATATTTCACAAAGAGAGAAAAAGAATGATTTTGTTGTTGTTGTTGTTATTTTCCCAACTCTACAAGGCAATAATAAGAGTTATAAAAATCAAGTTGGGGGAGCCTTTTTTGGGATGGTTTTGGTTTATTTGCTTGCTTTTTGCTTGCTTTTTAACACAAGCTATGCTTTCTCCTCCCCAAGGTTACCTTCTGTATTTTGCAAAAATAAAGCATGTAAATGCCTACTTTAGAAACTGGAACAGGGAATTAAAACGATATTCAAAAGGAGCTGAATTCATCTAAAACTAAAGTACATTGTCAACCACCTCCACTTGCTCCAGGCACTGATGCCATGATTAGCTATGCAAGAAGCTACCTGCTGGTTTAGAATTATATGAAGTCACCTCAGGGTATCTACAAGCTTCTCACGCACAAGATACTGACAGTTTCTTTAGTTGGCTTGAAACAGTCATTGCTACATCCAAGTACTATATCATAGATTGTTATTTCACAAGCTGTCATTAAAGTAGCTTGCCTTATTCTCACCAAACAATTAGTCTGCAAACAGTAATGGTTTGTTCCAAATACCCTCAAAGACTACAAGACCTCTAACATTTTTCAGGTAACAACTTCCCATCTGAAGTATGAACGTGCACTGTTTTTTTAATAATAGAGAATTAGGGGGGAAAAGAGTATCATAATCGACCTTTACAAAGCAACTTAAACTGGGGAGTGGTGGCAGGAAAGAGGAGACTTAGCACGGTACAAAGATGCCTGGTAACAAAGATATCCATGAACCTGAACATTAACATGTATGTACAAGAGTTTGGAGCTAAGTGTTTTTACTTGAACTGGCCAAATTTCTTTGGAGAACCAATATTTTTTTTTAATTATTTATTGTCAGTTACTGTGTACATGAAAAGCAAATCTGGACTGTGCTGGGAATCAGATATAAGAACACATATAGTTTAATTCTCTCAAGATAAGCAGCATAAATGTTGTTTATTCTGTTCAAAGTCAGTGACAATACTTCATTCAGAAGAGGCATTTTCTGGTGTTTTTGCACACTTTGTCTGATGATTCTTGGTTCTCATAAACTCTCAGCACGCAAGGATGAGCAGTTCCAGTTAGGTGAGGTGTTTGTACCTGTCTGCATGTAAACGCATCAATAAAACTCAGTGCGGACAATCAGCTTTGTCCTTCAGTGTTAAGGTTTCTCCCAGGCTGAAGTCAACTAAACCACTGACTTTTGCAGCTCTCCTCTGACATGGACACACATTTCCTTATAAAGGTGCTTTGGTAACTGCACACTCCAATATTCAAGATTTAATTAGAATCAAGTGACTCATTTTTACTTGTTGTCTAACCAGATCTTCATTGCTATAAAAAAATCTAACACTCAGTCTTCACTCTGATCTTCCCAGCTTCTGTGCTTACTTGCTCATTTCCCCTGAAGTGGGTCCATACAACCTTCCTCATCCTGGTCCTTTTACATTTGTCAGATGGCACTCATGGTATTTACATGTGTTTGCATGTCAGGAATCCCTGCTTGGCACAGCAGGGCACGAAGGTGCCTGCTAATAATTCTAGCGGGGAAGATGGGAATAGATGCTGTCAGCACCAGTCAGGAGTAATCTGCACCTTTGAAAATGAAACCATTTATATTTAGATACATAAATATAGACTGAAGAATCTAAATTTAATTCATAGGCTGAAAATGTTGACCTCAATGAACAAACCCCTCTGGTAAGAGCTGCTGAAGAATGGTATTACTAAATAGTTGAAGAGGATGATCTGAACTCTTCACTACATTAATCTCCTGGTACAACTCCATGGCCCTTAAGCAAACATGTCCTTGAAAATAATCTTGATCTTAGCTAGAACACAGGATTCACATTTTAATGTAACTGGCACAAAATACAAGTGCTGATCAATAAATAAACTGTATTTTTATAAGTGAGAAACAGTAAGGCATACTCTCACTGGGACTATACATCTGGGCTTTGAGAAATTCAGGAGTGTGCAAAGGACTCAGAACAAATGAGATATCACATAAAGAATCACAGGTACGCAGACACACATATGTATGTGTATGCATGAATAGACAGTGTCCTTATTGCAAAGACCTTATACTGTAATCACCAACAAAGCACAGCATCAGAAAACCACAAAAATACGAAGGAGAGGGAAAGAGGAAGAATGGAAAATAGTCGCCCTAATGCAAATGTATTTACTGCTTCAGCTGAGATTTCACACTGTGTTATTCAAAAACATACTCATTAGTGACTTCAAAGCACCCGGAAGTCGACATAAAGGCTCCCATTTGTCTACCATAGACCTTGAAGCAGGCGTTTGAAAACACATGGCTGCCTGCTTTGTGTCAGATAGTGTTAACCAATGCAGAATGTCACTCACCAACACAAAACCATCCGCATGAATACCTTTTCTGTTTCTTCCACATTTTGCTGTCAGCTTGTCATACACGAGTTGCTTCACAATAATAAACAGACCATGGCAGGTTGGATTAATATCAGTTTTTATTACAGCGGTTGCAACCATTAATTATCTGGCTGACTAGTGATGAGATGTGGTTCTTATCTAATAGGTAAGGGTATCAAGTTCATTAAAGTTCAGCAAATATAAAACTAAAACGTTTGGCTGCTTCAACTTTTCTGGAAATCTCATAAGAGAAAAATCCTCATGCATACACAGTCACATGACTTTTGCTTTTCCCATTGTTGTATAAAACTTAAGCTTGCATTAAACAAGAAGAGCAAATAAAAATTAGTTGGAAAAGTATTTCAAATTGCTCCTATCTTTAAATCATTTTTCTTCCCAAAAAAATATTTAGTAGCTTCCTTAGTGGGTGTTTTCTGTTATGATTTAAAATTATGTCTTATAAATCCCTTGAAGAATTATCCTAAAAACACAGGGTGAAACTCAGGCCTATTGAAGTCAATGCCAAAACTCCCATTGACTGCAGCCGAGCCAGGATTCCACCCACAAAAAGATTCAAAACAAGAAATTACAGAATGTCCTTTTTTTTTCGCAAATGCTTAGTCCCATTGTTCCGTGCCCTGCTCTTTAGTGGTTTTAGTCTTCATTTTTTAGTCTTCACCTTGTCTTTGAATAAGATTTTTAAGTCTTAACAGCTTACAAAGTACATTTCAGAAAGTTTTTCATGCATTTATGCTGATATTTATAAAAATATTCACTGTGTGCTTATACAGTATCTAGAAGGAAAGACAGTATGTGCACTTATTTCTTGCTTTTGAGTATCCAAACTTTTTGCAGCTTCAATTTGCATGTATATTAAAAAGCTTGATTAAGGCAACTAAAAATATCTACTTGTAAATTACTTCAGGGATAACTGTTTGCCTTAAAGAAAATGCACAATTTCTGTAACACGAGTCTTTCTTAAATGCACTACGTCTTGAATTTTAAATGTTTGGCATCCAGATGACATTTTAAGAATTTAATGTTATTATCCAGGAAATAATAAAGTTGTTATAATTTATACACAGAAATCTTGCTTGTGAAGCTCACGAGGCTGCTACATATGCAGTGTATCCAAATTGAGGCTGAGCAAGGAAATGAAACCGTAAGCTACATGAAAGCATGCAGATTCTAATTTTCCTTTCAAAACTTATAACTGCCAGAGCACAAGCTGCCTGACCCCTAATGAAACTTCCTTATGAGCACCAAATTCCTGCCATCATTTTAGCCGCTTTTCCCAAACTGTCATTTAGCAAGACTTAGGACACAAAATGTAAAAGCTGTGGGATGAATACAGGGAGTCACTGTCATTGAGAGACAGTCACCTGGAAAACTCAAATCCAGACCAGCAGGGAGAAGGAACCTCACACAAGCAGAGCAGGTGTCTGGACACAGCAGGATGGGTATATCTGTCTCTTACAGTGCCCTGAGCAAAGAAGTCCAGGCAGTCTGAGCCAGGCAGTGCCTCCTTCCAGTGATGCTGGGATTTGAGAGTATGACCTCTGTTAATGAGAAACAAATAACTGATGTTGCCATACAATTCCGTTCCATCTGAGAAAGTTTTAATGAGATTAGGAATTGCACTGCAAATGTGAAATTAATCCACTGTTTTCATTCTAGCTCTTTGCATTTGCTTGCCAGATGAAAATGATAATAGGATGATATGGTCTCTCAAGCAAGAACCTAACTGCCTCTGGCTTCAGGGTATTAGATGACTTATTCTCACAAAAGGAAATATTAATAGTACTCATTAAAAACAGACCAACTTTCTCTCTATAGCATTATAATAACTCAGAAAGGCAAGAAGTGTCTATTTTTGTGGGGCCTGGGCAGGCAGCACTTAGCACACTCAGAACATGTGTTGGTGAGTCTGAGTTTTTCAGGCAGAAAAAGGAACCTGTTACTCTGAAGAGCTTCTGGGATTCTGGGATTCTGGGAAAGCCACTTGTCAGCAACTTCAGCATGACATTCATCAGAGTGAAAATGACTTGATGTCACCCAGGAGAATATCACCTGTCGCTGGTCTAAATTCTGCAAGAAACAAAGCATAACTGCACTCAGTTCTAGGTGACATCATGTTCTGAGTTAAAATAAGACCTGAATTCTACATCTGACCAATCTTCACTCCTCCAGATGAATTCAAGAAGGTGGTAACTTTTTGGATAACTGCACAAGCTCTCTACCCTTTGCAGCTATCTCACCCACCATGCTCCATACTGGCCTTCTCCTATCATAATGAGAATCACCATTGCTCTGTGTCCTCAAGGTGTCACAGAGGCAACAGCACATTCCTTGCAGAAGCCTCACAGGACTAGAAATAACTTGCTTCTGTGACCTCTCAGAGACAAGCCTATTGATTTTTTTCGAAGGTGGAGTACAGTCCTCATTAATTGTAGCATTTCCTCCATGTAGACCTGTAATGACAACTTCCTTGTTTCAGATTGTCAGTGATTTTTCTAATCTATAAACTCCTGAAAGGCTTGACATGTGTTTACTTTGAGAACCACCTCTTTCCCTGCTCTGTGCTGCTGCTGCTGAGAAAAGGCAGCTGAAACAATACTCCCAGAAGACAACAAGCTCTTGGTGTATCACAGAGATGAAACAAGTTTGGTTGGATATCTGGAGAATAAAGGTTATTACTTTCCTGTTATGGTGAACTGGACTGCACTTTCAAGGATCTTTAGGGAATACTTGCACCCCATTACAATGAACTGATTCATTTATGGTACCACTGTTGGATTCATTAACTCCAGTGCAATGCAGAATGAGGAGCACAGAAAACAGGCAGTAAAAATGCCATGGATCTTACGTGCTGTTAATTCCTCAGGAGGGCATTACAGAGCCTTCCAATAGATCACACGAAAACTTGGTTCCTTCTGCTGCTCTCTCCTAGGAGCAAAGTATTACTGCCTTTTTATGCAGCCTGGCATTTCCAATTCTATGCCTACAGGCAGGAGTTACAGTAAGTTTCTTGAAGATCCACAAGTATTTTTGAGAGTATACTTGTAGCAGCTGGATAACTGTGGCTCAACTGTGCCCGGAAGAAAGCATCACCAAGACTGCTTCAGTGCCTTCTTTAGCCTCTCTTTCAGTAGGAGTCAATTTAACTCATTTCTCTTAGTAGCTGGGAGTAGTCTAGATCCTTTCCCTAGAACTATTTCAAACGGGTGTTGTGGAGCTTTCACTGGCACTTCCAGTAGTGTGTGGAGAATCTCACAGGTATTTCAAGCTACACTCATTTGTCTGTAGGCATGTAACATCCTACAGACCCCGTCATGGTGAGACAGTACTTCTGTCATCTGAAATTGTGAAAAGGATTAATTGATAAGAATATCTTTCATGTCAAAGCTGTGATTGCTCCTTCTCAGCGCACGTGAGATTGTCAAGAGAAACGGGGATTTTTTCAGGTAAAGCTATGAGGACTGCATGGACTAGTGATGGGACTGCTGCAGAAGGATACAAAGGCTTGATTAGCATAGATAGGCTAATTTTAGTCTAATGAGGCCCACTACCCCTCCTGAACAGGTTCAGAGCACTTAAAGCTAAGCTTCTGCTTTGCTTTATCTACAAGGCAGACTGTTGAGGTTGTCCTCCCCAACGTGATGCCCACTTCTGAAAGCACGAACCAGAAAACAATTTGGGCTTTTCAGAGTGACTTTTCAGAGTGCCTTTTCAGAGCAAGTGCTTACAGTAGCCATAGTCCCAGCATCTGGGAACAGAGAAGGATGTTGGGGACAGGGAACTCATGCCTATCTGAGATGCCTGTCTACCAGGGACCCTGTGCATTAAAAAAGGAATTAATAAAGCAAGGAAGGAACACATAGAGGATACGTCTTAGGGGATAAAGCTCAGGTAAACATACCAGCTCATTAGTTCAGGCCAAGCTAGAAATGGAGCTGTGACAACAGAGAACTTTGGACAAGGTGCAAAGGCTGATCAAAAAGCTGACAAAATACCTGGGTAGTTAGCTCATGTATGAGCTACGTGCTATCAGTACCTGGAGAAGGAGGCACAGATTGAGGACAACAGAGGGACAGCTGCAGAAGCTGAAGTTATTGCATGAGGCTACACAAGGCAACAAGCTCCCTGTCAGAGATGCATGGTGGGATGGAGCAGCTCACTTACCAGAAGATGTTATTTTTACCTTATTCACTGTAGACACAGATGTCCTTCATACTCAGCAGAAGAGTATCTAAGAGATAGCAATATAGTACAAGTGCTTCCATGTTAAAACTATTTGTGTCTTTCAACTATGGACTTAGTTCCACTAGACTTTTCCTCTTGGATTTCTGGAAAGTCAGAAAAGGTAAGTGCACTTCTCAGGCCTCATTTTGTCTTCCACGGGGGTCAGAAACCCCTTACATCATCTTACATGCTTGCTGCCTTCAGAGGAATGTTCCTGCCTCTAAGGAAAGCTCAGCTGTGTAGACCATGACCAGACTGATTGTGTTTCACAACACAGAGTTCAAGTTGGAGGGAAAACAAAGCAAAGTACATGTGCTCCCGTCCTACCCGCTGCCTCTGAGAGAGGTGGTGTTTAAGAAACACAGTAAAAGTACCAACATTTCTGAACAGTGCTAAGTGCTGTTGGACCCTAAAGCTGTATTCTGGCATTCACAGGGCATAATTGACTTTAAGTTCAGAGCTGTTAAGGGGCTATCTGTAAATCAGTACAGTGGCCTCAGGCCTACCTACCTTTGGAATAAAAAGCTCCGCTTTTACAGCACCAAAGCCAAGATCCTCAAAGACATTCAGATGCTAAATTCCCATTGACCTGTCTTTAAGTTTTCAGACTTCAAATTTCAGCATTTTGGAACCAAGTACACAAACAAGTTTCTCAGGTCTCTCTAAAATCAACATTAACCTTCTATTTGTTTCCAGCTTACAATTTATATCAAACAGTGATGACAGAATTCAAGGTAGAGTATTTGACAGGTAATAATAACACCACATCTGCTTCATGTTTCTGGGTGAAAATTCAACAGGAACAACTAACACCGAATTCTTTCACTGTAATGTAGTCTTTACTCCTATGACTACTGAAGCAAATCGCACCTACAAATGCTAAAGGCGTATGTGAACTACATGACACAACTAAATTCAAATTGGAACTGACAGGATGCCCTAAAAATTCCAGTCCCACAATATGAAAATGTTGAAAGTAAAAAAAAAGGTCAAAAAATAATTTATTTTGATGACTTGTAAAAATTTACAATAAATCATAGTCATACAATGTATATTATTTAAAAAAAAAACCAAAACCCACTGACAAAATGCTTAGAACAATTTGAAGTTGTATGAATTTAATGTTACAAATAATTTATAATTAACTTTTTTAAGGTATTTCAAAATAGTGAAGATGTTTCATTTGAATAACTTGTAGAGATATAATGGTGAAGAGTATCTGAGAACTTAAAATGTCTTGTTATGCTGATCATGTCAGTTCATATATACTGGTCATGTGGATGGGTATAATATTACATGTAATAGAGAATCAAAAATTTACTGAAATCCATGCTTGAGGAGGGATGGAATACCAATTTTCAAGAAGTGCCTGATAAATACTGAATATGAATGTCTGAAATACTATTTTAAAAGGGAGACATGCTGCCAAATTAAAAATAAAAACAAAAACCAACCCAAAACCTGTGTGATTCCTGATTGAACCAAAGCTATAGTCTTTAAATGGAAGCTCACCAAAAACTTTTTCCTTGCCCACTGGCCAACAAGTTGTCCATGAATATTTTTGGCAGTAAGTAGTTTAAATTAAAACCACAGTGCTCTATTTCATCACGATTTTTTTGATACCCAATGCCAGACACTATAAGGTTTGAATGACAGAGCCACATCGCAGTTTTTAATTCCAAGTGTAACCTGTGGAGAGGAGCGAGCATTCCAACTGTGTCTAGAGTATCTGGATTGCCAGACTTCAAATCCCCTGTAAACAGCCTGTTGCAAGCCTAAAAATAGCTGGACATGTGTAGGACCTGATGCAGCAGCTTTTAGAAAGAAGATTCCCCAGACAAGGGACAAGCAGAAGGCATTAGGACTTCAATGAGTTATCATAGCTCATTTTCATTTTAGGTTTTTCTTCCTTTCTGTCTACTCCATTATCATGCTGTAAATAATACTCTCAGTCAGGATATCATTTGGAGGACTCTGGAAGATATTTTTTTCAGCCTTTTCCAGGTGCAAGGTGTAATTTCATTTTGATTTTTATTCCCACTAAAATATTCACAGAAGTGCCATTATAGAGAAGGTTTATACATGTAGACCTCGTTTTTTGACAGCTGAACTCCAGTTATTTCAGGAATCAGAGGATTTAATCTTCTTCCCCTAGCTCTTGTGAACTGGTCTTTTGGCATCTAATAATACCTCAGTGTCAAAGTCTACAGAAATTGTCCCCTGAATTTTCAAGAACTCCCTTAGCATATATGGAATTAATTTGTGGCATTGATGTGTCTTGGGTTGCTTGAGTCTTCCAGAAAAAAAAAAGCACATTGCCACAGGCCATCTTAATTGTTCTCTTGTAACAGCTGGCCTCAGTGTATGGCATACATGTCTTTGATCAGACATGGAAGTAAAACTGGTGTTTTTAGTCATGATCTGGTAGCAAGGGAAATGGTGGGAGCACTGCTAGCAGTATCTACAAAGGATGTTCGCCTTTAAGCCTCCATTCTGAGAAAAGTTGGAGGTTCCCTTAAGAAATGCTTTTTCATAGCATTACACTTCCTTGGTAAAGGTCTCAGTATCAGCAAGTCTTTCCCTTCAATACTGCAACACAATGTAATAATTAACACAAAGGGAAAAAAAGAGAGATAGCAAAATATTCACTCATTGCTCCAGGAGGAAAGTGCAAACAAGTTCAGCTCTCTGTCAAATGTATATGCATGTATGGTTTACCAAACAAGTACATTTGAAATATGACTTATGTATAAAGCTCATGATGTTCTTTTCCAATGTCTTTTCTGTCCTTTGCTGGAATGACAATGTAAACATGTTATATAAAATATTTTGAAGTCTTAAAATAAAAACACCTTGGCGCTTTTTATGTATTGCAAATATACATGCATGCAGAAAGAGGCATATTTATATTTCGGGCATCTCATAGACCCTTATAGAATATGCAGTTCATCCTTTCCAAAGAATTTCATTGCATGGATGTTCTGAGCACTACTCTATTTATATTCATCCTGCAGCAAAGTATATTCAGAAACTACTTCCCCAACTTCAGTACTTATTTCAAAAGAACTCTGATGTGGTGTGTTCATGTCTTACACATATCCTTAAACCTGGCATAACATCTGCAGGCAGTCACCATAAGGGTGTGTGTTCCAGAGACATTATGCATTACCTAGAAGGACTGCTTCAGTCATTTCACCCCACACAGAGCCAGAGGAGCTTTACTGTTTCTGTGTGATACAGGCAAAGGAGCATCTGCCAGTGTATCATAGAATTACAGAATCACAGAATGCTTTGGATTGAACAGGACTTTTAAAGTCATTGAGCTCAAACTTTGTCCACCACAAGCAAAGCATGCCACCTACTAGAGCAGGATTCTCTGGGACCCATCCAACTTGGTCTTGAACACTTCCAGGGATAAAAGTAATTTTTATGTCACAGAAATTTTAGTCAGTTCAGAGGTAATTATGAAGCATAAAAATTCGCACCAAATTTTCAAACACACAAAATCCCGAACTAAATCAGAAGCAATATTATTTTATTTCTTGCGGGGAAAAGTAAATCAGTAGCTCTTCTCTGCACTGAAGAAAGTCAAGGTGCTACAAATAGCATAACCTACATTTTCACAGTGACTCCTTCCTACATGATAATTCATTTCCTAGCATTTACATATGTGAACATTTTTTTCTCTAAATTTATGTAACTGTAAAGACAATAGACAAATTTCAGTGCTCTTTGATACCATATTTTTCTTTTTGTATGTCACAAAAACTCCATTCTATTTTGAATTGAAATGTGCCCTGAAGCATACAATTGTGTCACTGCTCAGGGTGGGTCAAATGCAAAGACTCAAACACAGTCTTACTGAAATTTACAGGAATTTCAATGGATTCCAAAACCAAACTGTGGTTGAAAGCCAAGCTGCCATTCAGATGGATATCAAATCTCATCATGAGTCTCTTACCTTCTTGTTAGCTTTTCCATCATGCCTGTACTTGAAACTTCACTGTAATTGGGTTAAGAACCTAATTCATTCCATATGGATTTGACAGTAATTTTAATGGGTTGTTTTGTGGAGTTTTTTCCCAGTCAGCTGCTTTGCTGAGGGTAAATACAGGAAAGAAGCACACTAGGAAGTTAATGTGTACTGAAGCCTAGGATATGATTCAAGGAAGTCATCATGAAAATAAATACAGGGAAGTTGTGAAATGCAGCACAGAACTGTGCTATTAATTAGCAACCAGCACTTTCTTCAGCAACCAAGAAAATACTAAGCAAATGGAATGTCTCCTCCCTTTGCCTCCCCGTATATATCTCTGCACTCGAGCAACTTGCTGCCTGACATTCAAACCATGCTACGCCTGGAATTGCACAGTGCCCATACTGAACATATATTCCATGCACTGGCAGACATGAGTGACATAGGAGCCACAGCACCCACAGGCCCAGAGAAGCCCAGAAGCTGGTGGAGCAAACAGACTTTCTCTCGAGTAACTCTGGGAATGACCAAAAACCAAACTGCTCTAGGCATTCACCTAGGAGGCTGTTGTAGCAGGATTTACAGTTCTGCCTAGGCGGGCACCAGGGACCCAGCGCATGCTTGCTCGTAGAATCGTTAAGGTTGGAAAAGACCTCTAAGATCATCGAGGTCTTGAGGACTTCTGCCAGGAAATGCAAGGAAAAATGTTGTCAGACCCAGGTCTTGCAAAGGCTTTGGCTAGCACCCTAACCACCAGAAAGTCTTTCCTCTTGTTGTTCTTTATCATTCAAATGTCGAAGAATGGTCTTGCGGTTTAGCCCCGGTCGGGATCAGAAAACGCGGAGCCAAGCACCCCAGGCGTAGGCAGGAGCAACACGAATTGTAATCACTTGGAGGCACACCCGCCCTAAATCAAAGTACCTTTGCTTCCTGGCTCCAGTTCCTGGCTTGGACCATGCACAAGTCACTGGAACTGTTGGTGCTTCTTTTTCCTCTCCTGTAATTTTAGGATAACAAAACTGGCCTCCCGAGGCTGTTGTGGGGATCCATCAATGCAGACTCCTAAAGGACGGTGAGACTGTGGGTTGGGAAGCTGTGTCTGAATGTATTGTACTGTTATCATAAATGTTACTCACAAAGGACTCAGATATGTAACTACACATGCACACAATCATTTAGCTTTATTGCTTCATTATGTTCCAGCAGACTAGCTGCAGATTACTGTGTCAGTAGTCTTAAACAATAATACTCTTTTCAGAGTTAGTGATTTGCTCGGTCACAAGTCATAATCTGGCTGAATATCTTTAAATAATTCGGGTAATCTTTGGCTTCATATGAGTGGCTGTGGTTTTACAAAGCTGAGAATCTGACTCCCAAATTTTTATTGGGTAAGGTTTCAATCCTGCTGTCGACCATCACAAAATGTTCTAAACCAATAGAAAAATTTGTGAAAACCAATAATCTGCACTGCTAGCCATATCCCTTCTTCTGCTCCAGAGCTGCCCGTGGCATTGCTGGTCAGAGCCTGGGCCGGCAGAAGGGCAAGCAAGGAGTAGGGCTGCAGCCTGGGTCCCCTCCCACCAGCAGTTCTCAGGCATTTCTGGTGCAGCCCAGAGGGCTGCTGCATCACTGGTGCCACCAGCCCAGCTTTAGATGGGGCTGTGTGGCTTGTTGCTGCTGTGCTGTGCAGCCAACATATTCTTAAGAAACTCAGGAGGAAAGTGGGAAATGTTAGTAGCGTAAAAGCCAGCCAGTTCTCCAGAAAAGACATTTGTTTCCCTTGCCAAAAGTCAAAGTCTGCTATATACAAAGGAGGCATTATAGCTTCTCATAAAAAGGTCACAATAATCTTTTGTAATGGAAAGTGGAGTACAGCCTAAATATAGGATCTGTCCCAGAATTCCTATAGCATGTAGATTAAATTCTGTTTATTGCTAATGTGTGGATTGCTGCTATGCTGTGCTGTACAAAACTCAGCAGCTGAAAGAGAAGAAACCCAATATACTTTGTGGGTAGCTATGTAAGTGGAAAGAGATGTTGTTGTATATATTTTAAAGCAGAGAAATTTCAATTCATCTGTAGAATATTCCAAGATGAGTCACTGATCCCCAGCCTCGTATGGAAAATCTGTCTGCTTTTTTGTCTTCCTTCCTTCATCAGAAGCATAACTTGTGCAATGTGCATTTGCACAAGTGAGAATAGTTTTATGTGAGCTTTCAAAATATATCATAAAAATATACATTATGAGGAGTTCCTGCACAACACCTGCCATCATGTAAAAATTCCCGAGTATAGAATTACATCACAAACCATTACCGTGTCAAAATATGTAAAGATTGGCTCTTCATAGTCCCTCAGTCAATAATGAACATATGAAATAGCCTGGAATATGTACTCAAAAATAAAGTTTTGTAGGCTTGACAGAATTCTGACAGAATTTCTTGACAGAAAGGTAATAGAAACTGATTAATTACGATTAAGTACAATCCTATTGAGAAAGTAGTAGTCATTTAATAGTACATCATAAGCTGCCCAGGAAAATAGGAGTGGGGATTTCTCTCCAATCTATCTTTTGCTGTTGTGTTCCTGAAAGCTTATCCAATCCCAGTCCTATGTGGTTGCCACTACAAAAACCTCATGCAAGAAAAGTACCCTCAAGTCAACTTATCCACTTTGCCAGTGGTTAAAAAAAAAAAATCAAGAAAATGATGGAATTTCCAAACCTTATCTTGGCCCCGCTAATCTAAAAATCTTGCTTGGCCTTTCAAGTACTGTTGAAAATCTGGCAACCATCAAAAAGAGCAAAGCAATACATAATATCCGAGCTGTTAGACATTCACTTCTAGGAAGCTCTGTCCTTTTGACATTACAGATCTTGAAATGGGGAATTACTGGCAATTTTAACATCAGAAAACGGAACCAGCCTTTTGCACGGAATAGCTTTTCCTCTTTCTGGCTATATTTCTAACCATCTTAAAGGAAAACATTCCTTATCTAGCAGTACCTTTTCTATTTCACTCTCAATAATTATTTCAGCAACATCCTGCTCAAAAAGTGTGCAGGTTATTATTGATAAAGTTTATTTAGAAGAAAATCAGCTTTTATTAACCAATTATTTTTTTGGTGTCAAAGAAGCAATCATTAACTTTTATAGTTTCAGCTCATATTACTGCTTGCGTGAAATGGGGCAGCAGCCACTTCTACTGCAAACACAGCAAAGCATTTGCAGAAGGCACGTGTCTTTCATTGTTTATATATATAGATTTAAATTAATGTATGCTTGCACATGCACTTTTGTGCTATATCAGATCTGTGAGAGAAAAACTGAACAGTAACAAAAATAAATGAAATTTTCAAAGGGTATATTTGAAAATTGCTACGCTGATACACAGAAGACTATAGAAAAGTCATAATTTAAAAAGATATTAATATGAAGAACATGCTCTGGCCAGCCAGTAAAGCCCTCTGTATGTTCATCCTGCATAGCTTGGCTGATCAGATATCAGTGACTCTGACTTCATCTGACTTACACCAGGAAAAAAACCAAATAATGTCACTGACAACAGAAAGTGCATTTTTTTAGGAAAATATATGGTTGCTGGAGGCCATGACTCTGGTGGGGTGAGATTCCTCTCTTTATTTTTGCCATCTAAAAATGAATTGTCTTATCTAAACATGTCACCTTGGTTTTCTCTGGGGAAGCCAATGGGAAGTAGCAATTCATCTTAATCCACTATAATTGTCTAAGATAGGTACATGAGCTGCCCTCTGTAGGCATCTAATTCTTTCCATTGGCTGCAGAGAGCCAAGATAAATTATTTAGATTTGGTCTTTAATTTTTAGGTGATTAATGGTCAGTGAGACAAATACCACCTGACTCCCATGGGAGAAGAAGCAAGTCTCTCACTGCAAGGCCAGTGGAAGGAATGAGCAGTCCAAGGCCTGGAAGCTGCAGAGAAGAATGTGGTTTCCTTACCCCAAATCAGCAAGTCTGGAGGGAAGTAAATGAAGGGCATGACTTAATTCAGTAATAAGGGAGAAATATTTGCACTTCCAATAATTTCACTGCTTTTGAATTCCTCTCCATTTCTAATGACAAAGACTGGATTTCCAAAGAAAAGGATCAGATTACCCTTTTTATTATATGTAGCAGTTGGTCTTACGGTGCCACTTAGTCATAGGCACTATTAGATCTCTTTCCAAAAGCATTTCCTGGAACACACAAAGGTCTTTGGAGAGTATAACAGCTCATGTGGAGGAGAGACATCCACCAATAATCAGTGGGTTTTAGCCCCCATATGCAGAGTGTCTGTTTGTCCTTCACTCTTTGAACTGCCAGTGGATGCTCACCAGGAGCACGTTGTGCAGAGGTGAGCGTGCGCTGCAGAGAGAGAGCTCAACTTTCCACAGGTAGACAAGGCAGTGGGAGATCACTTGCAATCTCTGACCACTCCACCACACCTAAGGAGAGGAATTCATTGTGTCATTGTGGAAGACTGAAGAGATTCTGGCACCCCTTGTAACTCCAGCAAACCCAAACTGAGCTACACTGGATACTTATACAAGCTTCAAGGTAAAGCTTATCCAACTCCCTAAGACTTACCTGTAACATGACCAGACCACTGTCCAGAGACAAAATTGGCATCACAGACAGCACACAGGCCTGAAGGAGGAACACATGCATGATAATTTGGTTTACAGTTAGATAAATTACCAGAACAACCACAGTGCAGTGCACGGAGCTGAGCACTGATCTAATCAGCTTGGCATGCATGTTTTATTCTACCACTCTCCATTGCATTAATACCCTCTAAAACAGGTGTCAAAATGAATAACTGAAAGGGGTAACTCCATTGTGCTGGTTAGCTAAAAATTTTAAGCAACATCAGTAATTAAATAAGAAATAATCGGTGACATTTCCTTTGACAAAATTTTTAAAAATACAACTAGCAGGAGCAGCTTATGCTTCTGACTAAGCTGAGACTGACTTCTCTTTGTGTCATCCTTGTAATTCCACTGCAAAATGTTGACCTCATCATTGAAACGGTTGAATAAATTTTGCCACTTCCTCGTACTTCATGAGGAATTAGTGATGGACACAACTACCTTTTTTACACATTCCTATTTCACTCCTCTTTGTGGCAGATGCTCAAGCTGCTGCTTCCTACACTCAGGAGGATTCAGATAAGGGCAGCAGATCTGCACCATGTCCTGAGACTCTTTTGCCAGCCATTTCCCAGTACTGCTTCTGGCAGCTTTTCTGGCTTTTCTGTATCTTCTCTGCCTCTGTGGTATTTCTCACACTCTTATGCACAGATGCAGCTTGCTAATCCCTTTGCCTCTGGGGCCTGTCTTCATGATACAAGACAGCAAAGCCATACCCCATGCTTGCCCTGAGCTCCAGAGAGCAGCAGAAGGATGTCAAAACCTGGGCAAGCAGCTGCATTGTGCAGTGCGCTGTATGCTGCAGACACACTCAGCTAAGCTTTCCACCATACACCAGTGACTTGGTAATGCACTTTTTTTTGGCTGAAGTGCTCTGCTGTTTCAGCTATGCTCAACTGCATCTTAAAATTATCCTGAGTCAAAGGAACAGGGATAATAAATAGCACCAATGAGGGTTAGATTACTAAAAAAAAAATTTTCTGTACTACATTGGAAGAGTCCCTGACCCAACGGAGTTATCACTTATAAATCTCTAGTGTTCAAAGCAATTAAAAAATAAATACTGTAAAAATCTGCTGCAATCAACTGCAATTTGTAGTAAATTCTTGACTGTTGTTGTTTACACAAAAAAAATTGCTTTTGATATCTTAATCTCTGTTTTATATCAGCTTTCTGTTTCTGGAATGTAAAGCAAAGATATTAAGTATCCCATAAATCTAAAACCATGCTACTGGGAAGGAATCCATGAAAAGCAAATGCTGCAAGAAATACAAAAGCTGGTTTCTTTGTCTAGTTAAGAAATTTTGAGTCACGCCAAATAGCTTCTCCTAAACAAAGTAGTACTTGCTTGCCATTAATCAGCTGTACAAGAAAGGAGTTTAGATTTTTGTCTTGGAAACACATACACTTGTGACAAGCATAGCTACAGGTAGCCACTTTAATTGGATTTTCTTTTGAACAAGACACTTATTCCATGAGACAGGAACAATGCACGTATTAATAAATTCATAAAATAATAAAAAAAACAAAGGCCAACCAAAGAAACCCTGATAAAAATTGCACTCTGACCACTCAAACTCTTTTGAGCAACTGACAAATCTTCAGTTTTTAACATTTCAGGCCTAAGGTATTGCATTGGCCTCAGCAACGACTGATTTTTGTACTTAAAGAGGATATATATACATGAAGACATACTGAAGTGATGCAGCTTATAAATCCAAAGATAAAAAAGCCAAACAAACCTCAAACTGTACCCTGTACATAGTCTGCCCTTGCAGAGAAGATCTTGAGCATCATACAGGTGCAGAACACTGCATGCTGACTGGAGGTCTCCAGAGAGGGAAAGCATTTTCAGAAAGTTACTGGGCCTCACCACAGCCATCATGCACACTTGCTTTTGCCCTATAGTCTTTCCCAAGTGCACTGCTTAAAATGAATAAAGTACTTTTTATTTTTGCTTTCTGATCTGTTTATTTTTTGTTACCCTCTTCCCCAATGAATTTCACAATGCCTGTACTCATCAAATAAAAACCCCTAGTACTTTCCAGCAGTATGCAAAAGACCTTTCTCCTGCCTGTCACCATGAATGGTGACTCTGTTCTTTACAGTTTGCTTCCAGAATTTTTTTATTTTTTATTGGCCACTGTCTATGACAGGATACTGCACTATAAGGATGTATGGTCTAAATAGTGGGGCTGATTTTAAACTTCGTTCTTACAACAAATGCACAGAGCTTGTGTACACTGATCTTCTGCAAATGAGAAAGGCTGCATTCCATAAACTGTGTGTTCCTAAAAAAAAGGCAAGGAATTATGAGTGAGGAGAGTAAAATCTCTGTCTTCTCATTGAGGTATTGAGAAGAAAGCAGCAGTCCATTTAACACCCACAGGGGACATAATGCCAACCAACACACCTGAAGATGTGTATTGATTGAGACTTGGCTGTGGTCTGGGCAAAAGAATGAACAACAAGCAGCAAGCTGCTCTGCTCCACAAAGGTTGAGGTACTTTCCATGTGTGTTCATAGCTGTAGAACTTTAAAGTAAACAGAAGGTTTACTTTACCTTTTGAAGGTGCTGACCAAAGGGATCTGTGAAGTTCTGGCACACCTATAAATGTGAAGATGCTGAGTGTAGGCTTTTGAGGCGGCAATTTTCAGTATTCAAATACATGGATCATCCTTTCTCTTGAAACATAGCAGCAACTTGTGGTAGTCCTGCTGGTGGTGGTTTAATTATTCTTTTTTATAGGAATGTGGTTGTTATAGGTCCTACACAAGTTCTAGTAAAACTGCCCTACAATACCTGAGCTATAGGATGAAAGCGTGCTTTCGTCATGAACTATATGACTACTGGTTTGATATTCCCAGGACTTAGATGGTAAAGAGCTTGTTCAGTGGCTGAAAATTAGGTGTTTTGTCAATTGTGTTCTGCAGTTACAAGCAGGTAAGTGTCCCAGAATGATCCAGTAAATAAGGCCATGCTTATAACAATTCCTTCACAGACTACGTAGGAGGTTCAACACATTAGGATCAATATGACAGCGATTTCTCTGGTTTTTATAGAAGAGGAAAAGAAGAGGAAATATAATTAAATTAGATGCTATTTCAGAATGGAATAATGGAAAGCTGTGGGTATTGAGTTTGGATAGACTTGGGCTGTTTTTCTAGGTGTTTTTTTTTAACTCATAGCCTCAGTCAAATATAAATAACTTTGAAATTTATACTGCAGAAGACCTATGTCTTACTCTTTTAAAATATAGAGTCTGTACATTTTCTGGGCAGAAACAGCACTTGCTGTTGGCAGCTCACAGTTTTGCATAACGTCTGTAATGAGCTATGAAAATTAGACAAATACCATGAACTTTGTCTCGCTTTTTTTTTTTTTTTTCTAATCAAAACAGAAGATCCTGATTATGTTTCCTTATGCTCCAAAATATATAACTTAAGAGGAGGGGGTTGTTTTTTCAAGAATATTTTCCTTTTCTTATCCCTTATATAAACTCTTTCTGGATCAAAACAACAGACTTTCATTCCTGAAGTCAACTGTATATGGAATCTTCAAAACACTCTCCTCACTTAAAAAAAAATTTTAAACCTCTTCCCTTTGAGGGAAAGATATTTATAAAACCAGGTTAGAAAGAAATATGTGACAAATGGGATAGACTTTAGAATATACTTCCTTGTGCTTCAAATTTTATAGAGCACCAGCATCACTGTGATTTAAATTAGTAATGAAGACAATAGTATATGGAGCCCCTGATGAGGAATTTGTGGAACCCTTAAAGGGAATGAAGCAATCACAAACACTCATGCCTGATAAAAGACTTCAGAAGGCTTCACCTCTAGATATTTTCTCTACCTCCTAAATTACAAGAAGCTATCCACATGCTGTGTGGATCATTTTATTAAGTATGAGGAATGCATCCTGAACAGGATGTAGGGAACTATATGAAAGAATTGCATACCAAATATAAAAAACCTCATAAGAGTCTAATCCTAAATGTGGCAATTAATTTTATTGCTCAAGTAAACTTGTTTTCTACAGAAGTTATATTTTAAAAAAATTGAGAATCTCAGACTTTCAGATTTAAATATTTGTGTGAATATGTGGAATTTTTTTGTCAAGGCCTCATAAACAATAAAAATAACTATTTTAATTGTTTATTGTAAAAGAAAGCAAGTAAAACCCCCAGCCTTTTATGCTTTGTGTAGCTTGTCTTCTTCTTGGAATTTTCATAAACTCCTGAAGGCGCTTGAAGCCCCCTTGCCACATTACAGCTGCAATAAAATCAAACTTCACATCTCAAACTTTCTCTAAAGGCACTTCTATACTCTCTGTAAGGAAGGAGTGGGAAGAAGGGGAGTTAACCAGATTAATGTTTGTTAAGCTAGCAGAATGCTTGTCATCGTTGATCAGGACTCTGATTTATGTGACCACATGAGAGATAGAGACTCTCAGTCAGCAACTCTCTTGCTCACTACAGGAGGAAGACATTGGCCAAAATTCAAACTTATTGTTTATTTTTGAAAATACAAATACAAGTTCAACTGGGATTTCCCTGATGATTGAGTGTAGCCAGAGAGGAAGGTAGAACTAAATTAACATGGCAAGAAAGCTACATCTTGTAACCACTAAAATGGCCAGTGAAAATCCTTAATGTAAAACAAACAAATAGATTATTTCTTATTAATTATGATTTAATATTATGGAACTTCAAAATTCTATACCATTTCCGAATATTAAGCAAAAAAATCAGGTTTTCTTTCTTTGAATTGAAGGTGAGCTGAGAAAAAGAACTTTCCTCAGGAAGCAAGCATAAAAAGATTATATAAAAAGTAACAATTTTTTTTACAAATAAAACAGTGCTTGATACCAGGGCTGAAGTGATACTAGGCAAGGAAGGATGAAAAATGGAGTCATTAAGTGTCCACGGAAAAGAAGACTGGCAAGGCTTGAAGACCAACTTCCCAGGTGGGAAGAACTGAAATGAAAGCTGGTGACTGGGTTTCACAAGAGACCTGGAAAATGGTGGCAAGATCTGTGAAGCATCTGGGTTAAATACAGTGAGAGTAACTGTTCAAGGATAAGGGTATTGAAGATGTTAGGCATGTAGGATGAGTTTCACCTCACTTTAAAAATCTTTGAGTTAGTCATTCAGATTCCCTTTATAGTCAATAAGTACTTCCAGGGAGTGAGTCACCTGACCTAAATTAGACATCTATCTTGAGATGGGATGAATCACACACTCTGTGTCTATTGATATCTATTGACTATAAAAGGAACCAGGACTTGCTTAGATGCAGACATCTACACTGCAGATGAATCCCATCCATAGGCATTTTACAAAGTACTGTGATAAACACCAGGAAAATCCATTATTTGGGACCAGGCTTCAAACACAGAATGGACACAGGGAATCTTGTACCCTCCCCCTCACAATGTAACTGGAAATAGGATTAATAGACTGGGTTTTAGGATAATCCTTTTTTGAGTTGAAAAGGAGAGGCCACAGAAAGGAATGTTGCTCTGCAGAAAACTGCTGCTAATGACAATAATTAGGCTGAATCAGAGGCTCTGCTTAAAAGACAGAAGTAAGATACATGTTGGGTGGAGGAGAGAGGGAGCAAATAGCCTGTCTTCACTTTGGAATGCAGGATACTGCATCTAATCAGAGACTGATATCAAAGTGTTAAAACTTTATTAAAAGCAGAATCTAAACAAATGCCTTTCTACCCTGCTCACCCTCCCAAATTCCTTAATGGAGAGTTTAAATGAAAATAAAAGTTCAAAATAAGTTCAGTCACTCTTGAGAAGCTCTTATATCTGAACATTCTGCAATGAGAGCAATTTGTTATATATTAACTGGAAGATTTAAGAAGTTAAATTTTAGAAAGGTGTGGTTCAAGCTAGCAAAAAACTACCACATATTTCAAATTTCCCGTTCTTTTAAATGTCATATGTTATAATTACACTTGCAGTTATTTAATAGAATCTGTTTTAAAATCTTTGATTGTTTTCTGCCCTGTTGTCTCACCTAGGCACCATGTCATGACTTGGTTGAC
>VWYI01048864.1:15618-38799 GCA_013399455.1 Anthoscopus minutus | reverse complement strand
GATTTTCTGTACACTGATCAGAATTAATTGGGCTGAAGTTTTTTCCTTGTGCTATTGCCAAGACTTCTATGCTGCACAGGTGATTTTTCACTGCTCTTCAGATGAGCATTGGCTTTTATACCTCTGTAATATATACACATAATAATCTGTGAAGTTTCATTTTCTTCCCCTAGAAATCCAACAGAAAAGAAAATTAATAAAACTGTTGCACACCTTAAAAATAAAGTATCTAGCAGTAAGTTCAGTTCTGAAATTTACTTTTAATTAGATTCACAGCTGTCTCCAGTCAGAGAACTTGTGTGCACACTAGGTTATCCTCTAAATAGCAAAGTAATATCTTCAAAAAATATCCATTATTTAGGAGGTCCATCAGCAACTCCTGCAATTGCACCATGCAGTCCAATATGTTAAAGGCTCAACAGCACCCAAAAAGCTAGGTTTGATTCAAGTTGAGAATTGGGCCACAAAAGCCCTGATCCTCAGAAGTTCCTGCATGCATGGAGACCTGAACCAACCTCAAGCCTGCCATCTCACTGCTACATCTAAGGGATACTTCTTCCATCACAGAAAAACTAAATGTATAAACCCCCAACAAACTGTAATGTTTCTCTCTTCTTTCTACTCCTCTTCTGAATCTTAGTTCTTCTGCTTCTGAGTTAGACAGTCAACTCATGGAAAACAAATGTACAAGTTAGTACACCATGCTAGTACAGGACCACAAAAATAGTTGGGTTTACTAACAGTAGACCCCATCTTGACCTATAAACAAGGAGTCTTGAAGCTGTGGCTGTCAGAACTACTCATACAGTATACCTTCCAACACCAATTCAAGATTCCTGACAGCTGCAAACACCTGTGAAGCCATATAAAACTGTAACTGCTTTTAAAGTGTTTCAGACAGCATTGTGCTTTTAAAGTGTAGTTTGCCATTTTAACTAGAATTAACTAATTAAATAGATTGCATCCTGTTTGATGAAGGAAATACTTTTTAAACTGTGTTTATCCAGAATCCTCCACATTTTGACAGGACCTGCTTGGAGCTACCATAATACAGGAAGCAAATCCACCAAAATGACTCAAGAATGTGGTAAGGATGTTTGGGGATAAAGCCAAATCTCGACTAAAATGTAAAACATCTATCATGATTCTGTTAATCAGAGTATATAATAAGGAATAACAATAAATATAAAGACACTTAAACATTCATAAACCTCCAAGGACAGCTGGACATCAAAATATCAAAGATCCTTACAAAAAGTCCAGTTTCTTATCATAACAGGATAAAACCAAATAAAATTTCTGCACTTGAACTCCAACTATAACAAGTTAAACAAGATCACTGTAAATGTAATGCTCTGTTGTTGATTTTAAACGATCCTGCTGCTCGATACAAACTCCTCTTGATTTAAATGAGAGTCATATGAGGAGGAGGATAGTGGAAAACCTCAAGAATGACAGTAATGTGGACACTGAAAATGAAGCTATTTTCTTGAACTAAACAGAAATAATCATACTCTCACATGGCCGGATCAATCTTCCTGGTCCTGCAAGTTACAAATGAAGCCTTCCTTGTCTGACAGCTAGAACATTGAAACATTAGAACCAAATCAAACAGATTAAAAGAAGGATGAGAATGAAGGCAGACTAAAAGGAGATGACCACAGCTCAGGAGTCCCAACACTGGACTAGTGAACAGAGCAAGAATTGCTATGTTGCCATAGCAGCTTGCAGAGGTTAGCTTCTGCAATCACTGTGAGTTCACTTCTGCTCAGGTCAGAGCTTTATTCACATTCCTGATATCTACATGGTGCAGATTGGGCACAAGAACGGTTAATTGTATGGCAGTACAAAAACCAAATGCTTGCTAGATTGCAAAGTGGTATGACACTTAAGAGTCAGCAGAATACAAATGCAATTTAAGCATCCCTTTAGCTGTCTGTAAGCCAAGAAAGTAATATTTCAACCTGCTTTTGTAAAACATTTATCCAAGATCATTTAAAAGAATGCACTGAGATGCAATGTGGCTGTGATGGAGCTCACTGTTTAGCCTTCTCATTTCACTGCATGCTGTAATTTATTTCTTCTTGTAACAGTTTTCATTAAATAAAGGAGAAGGACTGGTTGCTATGCATTTTTTACAGAGATATCAGGATGGCATTGATGACCTGATTTTTATCACCAGTGGGCACAGAAAAAAATTTTCATGCAAAAGGAAAAAAAATACATTAATGTTACATTTTAAAAGATATTTTAAAAACTCAGAAGTCAAGATTTTCAAAGTGATGGTTCCCACAGCATACTTAATGTGTCATAAGAAATATTCAGTATTGCTATATTCTATGTTTTATGCAATTTAGCCTAGTTATTATGGTTGTGGGAACCATAAGCAGCCATCCTGACAATTTCATTCTCAACTGAAATGTTGCACTAATGGAGTTTTGGTTCCTAATTTCCCCGCTTGTTTAAAAAATGAGGGAGGGAAAGAAAGGGAGGAAAAATTACAAGGAAATAGTACAAGAAAGAGGAGAAATATTGTCATTTCTTTGTCTTCTAATTATTTAAGTCCATAGTGAATTTGGTATTTAAAATGAGCTGCAAGCACAGAGTATTAGGAAAAGCAGTGCTTACACTAATCCACTTTTAACACACCATTCAGGCAAATCTGTTATCCCTGGCATGAATTACCCTGCTATGGGCAGTAACACCAAGACCATTAGATCCCCCTCTTTGCATCCCAGTTATGGATGCAGCCAGCCAAGAAAAAGCCTATGTCTCTAGGACAGGAAGATCTTACATTTTCCATTAACAGTAACCAGATCTTCTCTAGTCAGAAGGAAATTCTTCAGTCAACAGCAATATGATCCCCAAAAAAATACCAAGTGACAATGGGGTCTGAAGTTCTGTGCATGGCCATGATCATTGGGCTCAATGATCTTTGTGGGCCCCTTCTAACTCAGCTTATTCTGTGGTTCTGTGAAATTCAATACAAAGGGAAGCAATGCTTCCTCCTTCTTTATCCCCAGGAGAGAGATAAGAGGTCTATGGCCTAACCCACCTTCCTAAAACATAGAAAGACATAGACTGTCTTGTAATTCTTACAATATTTGCTGCTGCATGTTTTTTTTCAGTTTGCATGTTTATTGCTTTCCTGTTCCCATTTCATCTTCTTGATATAGACAAAGCCTGAGAAACTACACAACATTTAAACCAGTAGGACTAGACCAGCCCTTTAAGTACTACTACAGTTCTGAATACAATTCATTGTAACTTCTAATTTTGGAGATTATTCTCATGAAAAAAGCAAGCAAAACCCCTAAACACACCTGTCCCCACACACTTCTTGTGCAAAGAGCTCTGTATTTACATTTTTAATTTTATTCCCCAACCCTGAGTTTCCCATCCATTTAGAGACAGAGCAATTACTAAAAAGCAAAACAATTCTTGCCACTGGACAAGTCTTTCTTTGCCTGTTTTCTCCTATAAAAGTACCCAAATACACTATTGCTCCTGCAAATTCAAATTTCAAAACCACAAGAAGATAAAAAAAATCCCCGATTTTCTTATATATTTGAAGAACAAGGAATAGAGAGGGAGCTTACTGGTTTTTTTTTTTTCCCATTAATCTGGCTTTTTTCAATCCTTATCTGAACCATTAATATCTTAAAGTCAGACAAATTTTAGCCTGCTTCAAGTCTGACAGGATATATAGGAATAAAAAAATCGGAGGCTATTTACACTTGTATACAACTGCAGCCAAAGACAGGTGCAAAGCCTGCCAACTGTAATTGTCACATATTACCTTATGCCTAATGGTGATTTTTTTTGTTATTCAACCAAAGGTTAGAATTTGAAAGATTAATGGTCCCCTAAATGGTCTTATCTGACAGAACTGCCCAAATTTCAATTGCTAGGTTCAACAAAGGGTCTTTCTTGTTTCTTGGAAATCTTCGTTCTAGGAAACATTAAGACCTCACAAAACCAAAATACCAAGACACTGACAGAATAGAAAAATACTCAGATAGACAAGCAGCCTCCAGCATTCATACTGGCGGCTTGACAACTCAGAATGGAATAATGGGCAGGACTTGAGTGTCAGCGGAGTGAAACCTGCTGCAGTCATCCCACTCCACCAAAAACACCATCTCCCTGAAACATACTCCCTTTGACTAATAAAACCTCTACTTCTAGAAAAGCAACACGTCCCAAAATATTTCTACCTAACTAAAAATATTTACAGAATCAAGCTTCATTCACTGCAAGTGGATTGTCATCAATTCTATAAAATCAAAGAAAGAACAGCTGTAGCAGAAGAAAGTCAATGATGGGTCTTTTCAACAACGGCTTTAAAACCAACAGTGATAGAGAAGCCAAATATTTGTAAATATTCTATCTGTTGTGTGCAATTCTGCTCTATACTCCAAGTTTTTGAGACCAGAAGGTCACAATGAAAACTTTCATATGTTACCAGGACTGGCCTGTTTCTTGGCTATCTTATCTATCCAAAAATCTTTCATCTCTCATGTTCCAGCTACAATCAAAGCATGACAAGGATATTACTGTTTAGAAGGCTCTGGCATATAGACATTTTCATACTTAGGAGAGCCTAAGAAATGATGTTGACATTCCAGTACATTGCACGTGCATAAAAAGGACACACAGTTTACACAGCTAAAAATGCTCATGATATAGAGAACTAAGAGTATTAGCAAGAATACTGGGCAGTACTAAAAACACAAACCAAGAAAGAAAACACAAAGTAAAACAGGCATTTGAAAGGTATTCTTAATCCTGTAACTTTCAAAAAATCAATGAACTATGTTTAGGTTTACCAATAGCATAACAAAGGTATTGATATCCTAATAATCATATCAAACTGAAGGCACGCATTGAGTGGGAAATGCTTTCTCACTCACTGTTAGGAAGAATGTGACTTACCTTGAAACAATAAAACCCTGAAGATACAAAGGCGTGTCTCCCATGCTCTGTTTGGCTGCATGAATGTGGATCTCCGCCTCTATTTCTCAATCTGCCTCTCACCTATGCCTGTTCAATGTAAAGGACCCTTTTTTCAGTGTGTGGGACTAAGAAGGGAAGAGTTGAATCTTGGTGTAAAATCTAAGCACAACTGCAAAAATAACTCTTACGGATATTTCATAAGGGAGGCTAGAATCAGTATTTTAAAACAATTTGTAACACTTGTTTTCCGCCTCAAGAGGCTTGTCAGCACAAAAAAACTTTTGAAGCACGAAGTCAAAGAGTAAGGATAATTAAGAGAGTCAGTTCCTCAGTTTTTGGTGAGTACCACCACTAGCATTGTAACAACTAATAGGCTAATCCCTGGAAAATGAAAATATACTTGGCTATCCAAGCATCATTCACAGAGCACTGCAAAATAACTCAGATGCCATTGGTAAAGAACAGGCTGCTAGAAGACCTCCTCTAGAGGATATTCTTTTCCTTCTATTCATTATCAACATGCCTCACTATTATCTTCTGAGCTGTAAAAAAGATATCCCAAGTGTTTAACTTCTGGATAGTTACTTTTTTGGGGATTGCCAAGGGCTCAAATGCAATAGGAGAAACCTGATTCAATTTCAGTGGAAGTAATTTCCTTGGTATGCGAATATTTAGTATCTTGTAACAATTGATTCAAATATCAGAGAGCACTGACTCCTTGCCACAGCAGAATTAACAGTATTCCAGCTGAAGCTGTGATTGGCAAAGCTACTAAAGCAACTCTCCCACTCCGCAGCGCTGTGTGGCTGCGGGCTGTAATTCCACCCATGTATTACACACATCGTATTAGGGGCCTCGAGATCAGCTTACCTCCTTCTGTTCTGAAAATGCTCAGCCCTCTTCTAGTGAAATCAAAGCTCCTCTCATTTAAATGTAAACACTGAAGATTTTGCATGAATGACCTGATAAAACTAACCAAAATATGACAAAGCATTTTAACAACTTCTTTTAATTCTCTCAAAGTAAAAACGTCTGCATAATTGTTCTTTGTATCCACTTCTTCAGTTTTTATAATCTCTTATGAAAAAGGCTTGTTGACTTCATATGGTAAACAGTTGTATCAGTCCAAGCATGTGAACAAGTACAAGAAAAAATTTCATATACTTAGTTGAAATCTCTGGCAATTCACAACAGGGAGGGGAAAAAAAAAAAGAAAAAAAAGAAAAGAAAATAATTACAAAGGAATACAGACCTTGAGGTCTGAAGGGATAATTTAAGTACATTAATTTTATTATTTTTCAAGAGACACAACATAAAACTTCTTTTAATGGTCTTCAGTTCTTCTGCCAAGCACTTCTCTGAGCATGTTCCAAAGTCAAAATTACCTCCCAGGAGAGTATCTCAGGTCGGAGCTTTCTCTCATTGTTTCTGATTTTCCTCCTATATTACAGATTATAGGTTCCAGATGTGAACTGGAGACGGTAAAAAAACCATACAACCACCACATTTTTGTTTTCTTGGTCATTTAGGAGATTCTACAGGAACTGAAGGGAGTCAGTTAGTTTTCCATCCATACACTGTCTCTTGGGAAGGTTTGATCACAAGAACCATAAAACTTACAGATCTGTCCCGAAATGCGGACACTTCTAACTGTACAAACTTTGGAAATCACTAAATGCTTACTTGACAATTTGGAGCCTTTCATTATCTTTTGAAAAATAAAGAAACAAAAGAGGCTGATGGGGGCCCTCTTTTTAAATGTAAAGTGGTATTTCAACACTCGCTTTTTTGGTAGGTTTTTTTTTTTTGGTAAACACCAATATTACATGCATGCAATCGGTTCATACACATTTTTTAAGAAAGAGAACTGGTCTTAGATTACTTGGTTAAATTGAACTTAATCGTTTTTATGGTCTCCTTCTCGCTTCACTCTGTTTTACTAGTCATAACCACAGAGAACGAAAAAATTTAATTGCAGGAAAGTACAGCTAAGCTTACTTGTGTAAACATATTTGTGTATCCATATAAGAAATCTGAGTATGAGTAAAACAAGGGAAAACAACTTCTATTTTTGCTTAGACTGCAGTTGCATCTATTTTCATATGGTTTTGTGGAAGCTAAGGTCAGCTGAGTATCATCCTACTGGGGCAAATGGTTAGTGACATCCTCTAAGCACTGACAAAGAGATGCCATTTGAAACTTAAACATTCACACCTGTTTTAACAGATCAGAAAAAATTTGGTTTTTGCAGCATGAGGACCCAAAGAAACACTTGTGCTGACTGATAGGGACACACATGGAAGTCTGTTAATGCTTCTGACACACTCTGTGTATAAATTTACTCAATGCACATTTTCTTTCAATTGCTCAGACAATGGATTTATGTTCTTTGTCAGGCAATCAGAAATCCAGCATAACAGTCTGTAGCTCAATCTATACTTCACCATAGTAGGAAAAAAATTGTCTTTCAGCTCTTCTGGCTGATGTAATAGGTTTTATTTGAGAGGAATTCTTCCCTCTCAAAGAGTAAATTAATGCTAAATACATCAATGTTTTACTGCTGCCATAGGCTTATTTTATTAACAAATCTAGCTTTGTATGCCTCTAGACAATCTTTTTTTTCAAAATTCAAAGTGCATTACACATTTTCAACAACATAAGAAACTACTGAAGACATGAACAAAGAACTCTGTATAACCAGAAAGCTCCTATTGTGTGGACAAGGACAACAGA
The DNA here is from genome assembly GCA_013399455.1 of Anthoscopus minutus. Taxonomy (NCBI): domain Eukaryota; kingdom Metazoa; phylum Chordata; class Aves; order Passeriformes; family Paridae; genus Anthoscopus; species Anthoscopus minutus. The sequence goes on along the minus strand of VWYI01048864.1, from coordinate 31,110 downwards.
ACAGGGATATGGATGTTCCCTGGTTCACAAAAGTATGAAAAATGGGTAATCTTGTGATATCAAAAGTATCAGAAAATTCAAAGGGACTCAGGAACAGAGAAACATGTCATTACTGAAAACAAGACTGGCTGGAGCTAGCTGCAGCTAGAACAAACCATAAGGTTTCCAGTAGTATGAGAAAATTTGGAGATCAGAGAAGCACACTGCTCCAGGGTAACTGGAAAAGAAAAGGGACAACTGCTGTTATAAATTAAACCCTTTTATGCTGAGCACAAAATTGGAAAAACAATTAACACACTTGTCCCAGCCATTCATCCACAGCTGGTATCTCCTTGGAGAGGCAGGGAAATGGGATGCAAATTCTGGAACAAAGGAGGATACCTGTTGTATAGTTTCTCCTCAAAATGAGCCTAGAGCAGTACTGAGAAAGAAAAAAAAGCAAAAAAGTAAAAAAGTCTGAAACCTGTGGCATGGAGCAGTTGCAGAAAAACTAGTTATAGCAGTCATAGAAAAATTTTAGTAAGGAGAAAGTAAAATTAAATCTCTATCTAAAAGCCACTGGTTTAAGCAAAAGCTACATGTACAAGCCAGTGACCTGAAAAACTGGTTGTTTCAGTCACAAAAGTTCAGTGATGTCCAGGAAACATCCAAGAGTAAAACTGATACCATAGCAGAAGCCAGTGGAAGGTTCAAAGGCAGGACCTCTCACATATAACAGAGCCCAGCAAACCAGACAACAGCTGGTTCTAAGTCACTCCTGTATTCCAGCCTCCTGAAAATCCCTGTCAAGTGAAAAATAATAGCTTCTAATGCAAAGTAATAGTCTCAAAATAAAAGTTAAAAAGTCTACACACATGAAGTAGGCACTTAATTTCTTATTCATGCTTACACAATCGTTACAATATACATTTTCAAAATATTCTGAAAAAGCTGTTGTGAAAAATATTTACATTTAAAAAATAAAACAGATAATAAAGACTCCAATTTCAAGAATGATTATTTTAAAATTACACCTGTACTGGAAGACCTAGTGGCTTTTAAAGATTGAATGGAACTTAGCATAAGGGACTATAAATTATTATTGTTCACTAAAAGGGGATGAGCTTTTATACATTCCGTACAAAACAAAAATAAAGGCACTAGAGGGGGATTCACATGACTAGAAGACAACAGGTCATATCTATTTTGTAACTTTCTCAAAAACTTCCCCCTCAAAATGTTTTGTCTATTGAACTTTTATTTGCAAAATAAAAAAGCTGCCTACATAAGTGACAGCTGTCTGCAATACTTAAATCTGGTGGTTTTGGAGGTGTTCTAATTACTTGTACGTATCATCAGGTTCAAACAATGGTGGGTGTTGTTTTTTCTGCTTTTTATTATAAATCTATCCTGGCTAAAGCTAACCCTGAATATAGCTATACATAAGCATATGTTTCTAAACTATAAAATATAAAATAAACCAGCTCAAAGAAATCTATTCATTCTTTCAAGCTCTGTCTCAAGTACTAGAATTCTTAAATTTTCACATGGTTGAGATTTTATTTTTCAAATTATATTCATTTGTACCTATTTCAATTCTTCAACATTATCACCTACTGAAACAGGAAAATGCTATCACATTATTTGTCTGGAAAAGAACCAGTAAGTAAAGTCTGTAATACCCAACAGTGACAGCAGAGTGTAACTGCAGCCAAAGGAAAGTGAGGATCTTCAAATTTGCTGCAGATTGCAGGACTGCACATAAATAACTGTGACTGGGCTAACTTGTGAAAGTATCATAACTTGATTGTATATGCCAATAAAAGCTCAACAGAGGCAAAGGAAATATTCCTAATGTGCCTCTTTTATTATAAAAGGCGCTAAAATGCCATCGTCTCTAAATAATGGGAGGAAGAAAACAACATTCAAGGGAATATAAGTACAAAAAGTGAGTAAATCCTTCCAGGTGAGGACACTGAGGAATACAGAGGTTAAATAAGCAATGAAGTTGGTCAAAACAAGAGCTAGACGGGTAACCAGCATTCCCTTTTCCCAGATACATGGTCATCATTCTCCAGCACCTTCCATTCTCCAGTGTCCCCTTTGTAACAGACATTTCTGTGGCAGGCAGTGAATGCTTGTGCATGAAAATGAGCCACTAACAAAATTGAAGGATATTTTAAAAGATTATTTTGCCTTTTATATAAAGATGCAGGGCACATAATAAGAAACCTTGAGCATCAGCATTTTTAACAAGAGTAATGACAACCAGGAAAAACTTTCTATGCTTCTTTCATATGACCTCCTGAAGCATATTAGAATTAACTGCAGCCTCTAGATGAAATTGTTTCAGAAACTAGTACTACAAGATAGCAGGTAGGAAAGTGAATGAGCAAGACAAATGCTTTCATTTATGCAAAACTCTGTCTGTAGGATCCATTTTGTTATAAATCTAACTAGACTGAAACAGCACTTACAAGTCATTTATAATAATGGCTCGGATTCACTGTCTCCTAAGAGAAATGAACTAAGAAATAAGTGGTGTGGAAGCCTGCATCATAAAATTGACCATAAAGATGGGGAAAAACAGGCAGCGACATCAGTGTCTAAACAGGGAAGTGATTGCATTTTATCTATTTACAGCAAATGCAGTATTGAAAGCAGACTGCTGTTTTTCACATTTCTTTTACTAGCCTGACTAGCAGTGGCTACACCCGGGAAACCATCTCTTCATGTGTCCCTTAGCAGGGGGAGCATTTCCCTGCGGTGTCTGGAGGCCCGAGCACCGCAGCCACGCCCCCTCTGCGGGATGTTTTGGGGTATCAATGCAAGCTGAACGCGGCAACCAGGAAGGGCAAGCAGTTCAATTTCACTGCAAGTCCGCTTTCATTACACAATTTAGAATTCACTTCCAGTGCTTTTCAAAGCCCTGCTGGGACTATTCATTTATACCATGGGTTTTATCTTCACTGCCTACCACATTATACAGCTGACAGCATAATGTACAGACACATTTTGGGTCACTGCAGTTAAAGGCTGGACAGCTTAGTTTTCATTGAGCAGTGCAAATGATGACAAAAGTGTGTCTTTTGTTTAAAAGCAGCTCCTTTTGTATTGTTTTCTTCCTCTATTCACTCCCCAAATTAATCTTTCTTACAAAGTTTCACAGTGATGAGATGGCTGGCTGCCTATTCTCCTTCCAGAGGGACATCTATGCATTTTAAAGCTGAACGTGAGGAAGGGAAATTCAATGCTGGATTGCTAGACTAAGTTTGGAAGAAAACAAAAACAAACAAAACTAAACCTTGAACAATGGGAATTCTCATTGTTCTCATATCTTTCTCCAACTTGCCATCTCATGGCAGACCACTCTCCTCTTGGAAAAGCTTCATGCTACTTACTCACAAACCCCCAATTTATCTGTTTTTCTTATTGGAAGATGTATTTTTGGGGAAAGCTGCTGGTTTTTGTGAGGGCGTTAGTATACCATACAACTCATCAACTTACACTGTTTGTAGCATTTGAATTTATAGCTATTCCCATTATCAGAATGGGATAAAGACATTTTAAAAACAAAAGATTTAAAAGATTATCTTTGTCTTTTAAAGACAAAGATTATTAAAAGCCTTCACTGAAAAAGAATAACCCTAAATTATGCAAATAACCTCAGATAGGCATTTGGAAGTACTGAAAATATGTCCCTTCCTGAAATAAAACCCAAGAAAACCCCACCAAACACATCATAGTATTTCACAGATACGACCAGAAAATACTTCAAAAGGGCAGCATCCCTGTTTTTCCACTTGGGACTCAGTGAACACATCCTCTCTTGCCAGACTAGTGAGCCATTTTATAATAGGGTCTCCTTTTGCTTCTTGAAATAAACAGGCATTATATGACCATCACACCCATCACCTACTGCCCATGCACGGCTGAGAGGAACAGGTCTCCAGTGGCCCAAGACCACTCCCGGCCCATTTCCACATGCACACACTTCACAGTCAGGCTTTAGCTGCAGCCCAGTGTCACCCTCCTCATTGTAAGCCTGATAATTTATTTATTGTTTTCCCCATTTCTTGCTTTTACAGAATGGCAATCAAAAAAATAAGTTTCCAATAATAAAGTCCTGCTTCATTGACACTAGGGAGCATAAGAGTGAAAGTGGTCAAGACTGCATGTTGCATCTACAGTCATTCTACTGGGCTGAAGAACATGCTTTTAAAAATCACTAACCTTGGCAAAAAATTGAATTCAAGAATTAAATTACCACCAAGGACACTGAGAAAAGCATAGACACCATTATTTGTGGAATAAATAGCTTGTTAACATGACATCACTCTAAAAAAATTGAATGACTCCACACAACAGTATTCTGTGTTTAAATGTTAAGAGTTTTCCTCAATTCATGTTACATGAGAGATAACAGAGTTGAGTGCCCACCAGTCTGGAAATTAACCCATTAAACAAAACAAAAAAATCAATTTATAACTACTATACATCATCTGTTCAGAGTGCTGCCATCATTTCTTTATTAGGTTTCATTTCGGAATGTTACTTTCATAATAAACTGACAGAGTACAGTGAGCAATTAGTGAACTAGGCACTAATGACAATCTGATTACTGAAAAACAAATAACTGAATTAAATCCATAATTGGCAGCTGAATACAGGCAATTCTCCTGCTATATCTCAACAGCAAGAAAAAAAAAAAAGAAACAAAATATAGGAGAAAATAAATTTCAGCTTTCTGATGATGGCAGCAAACCATGTTCCTTCAAAACATACCAGTGAGAAATTTCAGCCAACAATTTCTTTTTGTCTGCCTTCAGAAGGAGCTACTATATAAGCATTTCACAAAAATATATATGCATTATGTATTTAGTATAGGTCCTCAAATGGGACAGCTAGTTGCCTCAGATGGTAACAATCTTTCAGTCAGTTTCCTCCAGTTTTGCCCAGGATCTGTGACCACGACATCATGATAATCAGAGGTACAAGAAGAATATATGACCTTCAGCTTTTGGTGCAGTTTCCAAGCTTATTCAACAAGTGTACAGACATGAAACACAAAATAATTCTCCATAAGTAAGAACTCCAGTCATTTCCCCCTTTTTTCATTGCACAACCCAGTAACACAGTAAAATGCATCCAACATAATGTTTTAGGTGCTATGATGCTCACAACATAGACAGAAGTCCATCTGAAAGGTCAGAGAGCCAACACATAAGTCTTTGACAAAAAAAAAAACCACTGTCAAAGGTATTCTGTCTGGGTCATTTCCATTACACTTTATTTTCTAGGCAACTGACAATAATTTATTGAAAATGCTACTAATCCCAGAAAACCAAAATAATATAAATTAAGAGGCTTAGAGTACGGGACACAACATTTTCCAGGAGCATGAAGTGCACACACACAATTCTATGCTCACTGAATTTGGATGGAGGACCCAAAGGGATGTAGATATACCAGCAGGAGCTCCATACATGAAGTTGAAAGGCACAGAGTCTTCTGGTTTTCACCATAAAGCTTTTTCTTTTACAAATGCAATCAGATCTGTTTGCACTCTCTCTTTAAGAGATACCAGAACAAAGTCCAAGAGATCTGGGAACTGGCATATTCTGAATAATGACAGTATGCTTTATATAACGTGTTTATTTTAAACTAAATGTCTAAAAATCTACCAATAAAGGCTGTTTTAAAAATTGCAGTAGTATATGACTATTAAACAAAGGTTTCAACTCTTTCAAACACGGGCAAGTAATTGACACAGAAAAAGAAAAGTTGGGAAATATGAGCAAATGATAAAAACACAAGAAAAGCCATAAGGGTCAGTTTAACAAAGTGAAGTTTGCACAAAGGGCACAACCTAGAAAAACAAACAAAAACAAGGCTCAGTATGAAGAATAGCCAGAAAATATACGCAGCAGAATACAGACAACTGATGAAAGTGTCAAAACAGCAAAAAAAGAGGCAGAGACATCGATGCCAGTGATGGCTTGAAATTCATGTATCAAGAAGCAGAACAAGAGTTGATACTGAGACTGTGAAGAATTCCTCTAGTATTTATACTCCTGCACTTTCAGCAAGCTTCAAATCAGGGCTACAGACTGATTTGTAGGGAAATCCCTTGTTTATGTCACACCTAGGGATGTGGTAAGTCTCCTAATGTCAGTATACTTTACTTCATACATTCAGCTTTGACAAAAGAATATAATGTTAGCTCCACTCCATATTTTTTATTTTCTCTGCTGAGGTGGCAAAGCTACTTGAAATTATTTCCATTTTTCCAGTTTTAAAATACAACTGTACCTCAAGCTACTGGTCCCAAAATAAACCATCTTTGGCCAAGAACGACAGCCTTGAATCCCTTTCATTAAAATCTGGCAGTGAATAGACATTGAACTTGTTTGTACATGCAGCTGATGTTCTGAGGACCACTGATATGTTACATCATATGCCAGCCTCATTCTACCTACTGAGTATGGGTAATAAATGACAGATTCCAGGAGAATATTCAACTATGCACCAGAAATACGTGGGTCACTTATGCTCCTCGTTTGTTATCTCAGTCAATGCAAACCCAGAAAACACATTCCCATGTCAGAATTTTCTCATAATATACCACTAAATTGCTCAGTCTGCTGTCATTTTATAGGAAAGCCAAAGACTCAGGGCTTACTTGAGTTGCTCTCAAAGTCCTGAAATAATTAGAACTGATTTCATTTTCCAGTCTATTGAAATTGTGCTGTTTAATCAATAAAAAAGTTTTGTTAAGAAGTGACAATATTTTACTGCCACATTTTCTGACATACTCTTCTATTGATGCAGTTTTATTACAGATGGCTTTGGTGTTCCTGACAACATTAATAAAGACGTGATAAAAGTGTATGTTATCAAACAAACACAAACAGGAATGGATGCCAAAAGAATCTACATTTCGGCACTCATTGCCTGGACATTGAGCGTTAACCGTAGCTCAGAAAACAGTTAGCAGCAGTTCTTTGAACACACAGCTCTCTAAGAAATGATTTGTAGAGGAAAAATTGTAATTAGCCTTTGTGAGTACAAATTATGTTCCCTGGTCTACTTCCTGAAAAAGAAAAAACCCTGAGGAGTAACAAACACATCAAAGAAATACGTGGGCTTTGAAAGAGGTAGGTGCCTGCCGCATCGTCCTCCCGCATTGCGGAAACCATCACGACAAAAGAGCAAGTGGACAGGGTGACTGCAGAAGCAGAGCCCCAGGACCATGCCTTCAGGGTTACTGGCAGCAGAACCACAGGCAGCTAAAATGTCACATCAAGATCTGTGTCTCAGTTTGCTTCTTCCCACCAATCCTTCCCCATTAACAGAAAGCCCTTCATGGAAAGGTGGGGACTTACGTAGTCACAGGGTACATTACACTATTCCAGTAAATACCTAACTAATTTATGAGGTGCTGCCATGCCAAGAGAAGAGGTACCAAGGATAGAAACAAATTTATTTTCATAGAACTGAATACATACTAGAGAATCCAGGATCTTGTATGTCTCCCCAAGACTCACCCACCAGTTTCTTACACTGACATTAAGCCAAGCTAAGAAGTCCCATTTAAGCCCACGCTGCCGTGGAGCTGCCCTCAGACTTGGCAACAATTTTGTTATCTTCCTTTCTCTCCTGCCAGATAGGTGGCAGAGAGGAGCAATTCTGCAACAGCAAAAATCAGAAGATGTAGATCATTTACAACCCCTGTAACCTCAGATTTAGTGAGATTAGGTGTGATTGCAGAGTAGTAACTTTGTCCTGATCCTCCAGGCAAAGACAGGCATCACAACACATGCAAAAAGAATTGTTGCTTTTTTTAAATCAGAAAACAAACTATACTGAAAAGAGGTTATGCATCTATATATTTTCTCTGCATTTTCCAAAATTCCAATTACTTAATCTTCAGGGAATATCTCCTAAAAGTTCTACTTCCCTCTGCTGTCCCCCTACGTCTGATGCTCCTTAACCTGATTTCACATCACAAGCAGTACTGCTAGCACTAATCCTCCATTATGCCCTTACCCTACCACTCCCTTATCTCAGCCTCCAATTTTGGGAATGCTACTTTAAAAAGCAGGCCATTCAAGGACTTCTTTCAAATGCAGTCATTTTCAACAGTACACAGATTAAACAGAAGTTGCATGATCCCTCAGTAATAATTAATTGTCTTCTGTATCTAACAGAATTCTTATGCTGCTTGCCATAGCTCTTGTCACTAGAGTTCACTCCCATTTTGCTGCTCAGTTGCAGAACAGGCTGCTACACTGTAGTGGGAAAGCATATCAAGACACACAAAACTAGTAAATACACTGTTTTCCAACTTATGCTCATTTTTGATGAGTTAAAGCTTCTCCAAAAATCACAACAGGATCATAGTTTCAATTAGGGTTTCCAGATGCTAACAGTAGTATGCATTATGAAATACAGCACTTTCAGATGCCCTAAGTCACTGATTAGGATTTCCTAATACATCGGTGTTCAGAATTTCCCCCTTTTTTTTTTTCTCTTTGTTTTGCAGAAGAAAGCTCTCAATTTTTCCTAATTGAACAAAACCTGAAAGCGTGGAAGTCAGACCTTCTCACTTCAGATTTCATGGTTTTTAAAGTACACAAATTATAAAGCTATCAGACATTTCCCGGGCTTACATTAAAATCTGTAGTGAGCCTTTAGAGTGGATCAATTTATTTGATGTGTTTCCCTTAAAGCTTTTATGACACCATAAACATTTCTGACTCCATGACAAATACTTTATAATGCATTAAGCAGCCTCATTTAAACTGTTCTAAATGTTATGCCAATGGCAATGTATTTAGAAACTGAATAGTCACTTGAAAAGGGAAAAACCTCAGGGTATAGTTTGTACCACTGCACTTTATGATTTACTTTCAGGCACTTCAAATAAAGTTCAATGGCACAAACACTCAAAAAGCACAAAGTAGGCATATTCTTCTGGGGAGCATCATGCTCTACCTATTTCACAAGAGAGGATCAACACCACTGAAGTTTGGTCCCCAGTAAAGCTTCCCATTGAATCCAATATATAGTTGAACACTTCATGCTAACAATTGTATTTATGAAATTCTTCTAATCACTGCAGTTTATCTTCATTGGCTTCATTCTACTGAGAAGCCTTGCAACCCCTCTTTACGCAAGAAGAAATTGTGATAACTTTCTTCAGAGTGAAAAAAAAAAAGCATTACACCATGAGAGGCCCTGCAGGTCACCAAACCCAAGATGGCATGCACTCCCTGTGAAGAAAAGCAGCACAATCTGACTGATATTTAATAATGAAAACTTACAAAATGCTTTCTGTATTGAAGGCACACGAAGACTTCAGTTCATGAGGCAATAAAAATACAAATACTGCAACAGGATTCATTACTCACGAAATTATTAGCTGTTCAGGCATGCTTTTGATAACAGAGTTCAAATCCTAGAACATAAAACTGACTCCCATGATTTTATAAATCCAGTAAAAATCACTGCTGCATGGTTGTAAAAACTGGGATAAACATATGCTTGAAAGGAGGTGATTTGTATATATTTGCTTTTTATGTTTTAGAATAGATTGCAAACAGAAGACAGAAACTTTGTGAAATCAAAAACCAGAGTATTTAATTGTGGGGGAGGGGGTGTGGGAGTATTTGTTGGGGTTTTTCTTAATTGCTGTTTTTTGTCACACCATCCTGCCAACCATTTCAGCTTTCCTTTGACTTGAAAGAATCCAATTTTGGAAAAGGCAGTATTATCAGTTGGAAGTTGTTACCAAGCTTCTAGAATTTTAACACAGGTGCTGCATAAACAGTTTATAAATAAATCATAGTATTGTTCAAGACTAAATTATAAACATAGCAGAAAGGTGTAAATTACAAAAACACTTTGATAGGATAGGACTTTGCTTTCTCATGGTTTGTTATCTGTGACTCTTGGCCTTAAAAGATCAAGACCAGACATCTGACTTGATCCATAAGCGTCCCAATTTCCCTGTGAAAATTTTTTTTCACTTATGAAAATGCACTTCTCACCTTACATACTTTGGCATATGCTTTGTGAATATCTGCCCTAAAAACAGCCTTACATGGTTACTGCCTCCATACATTGCCAGTAACTAGAAAGTACTCTGAAACCTCTGCTTCATAAAGTCATTGGATACCCAAATCATAAATTTCAAATTCCCAGCTGTCGATGCCTAGCTGCCTTCTGCATTTCAGCTTAGTCATGATATATGACATTATTGCTCTCTCACACTTCGCATCTTCCTTCAGCACTAACCGAATAACCTGTTTAGTGTCTCTTTTGACCATGTTTACCACAGCTGCAATCAGTTCATCTAAAAAGTCATCAGGAACTCACTCCTGTAAAAAGCAATTTTTTTAACATCTTGTTTACGTTTTTTCTCCATATTTAGTCTACTTTTTCCTCTCAGTAACAGGGAATTTACGAGTAATAGCTGGGGAAAAAGACCAAAAAGAGTGATGTATGGTTTTCAGATACCAGCTCATTACCTATTTAGGACTCTAGAATGATCAAACATAGTTTAAAGATCCCACCATGTGACTAAAAAAATGTACATCTGAATGAAAGGAGACCTTTTCCACAACAACTTTTAGCAAGGAACCAAAAAGACGGGTACTGATGGTGGATTCCCTGAAAGCCTGGAAACTACAACAATGAAAAAGGAAGTACTAAATACCGGCAACATTACTACCAGGTGAAAGAGGGCAGCTGTGGCAGGACATTATGGATGTGTTTGCTTGGGGTACTTTCCCTAAAGGTGACAGAGAGCCCCAGTGCTCTTCCCCTGGAATCAATCCAATTTGTAACTTTGAACCGTCTATGTCACACATTAAGCATTAATACAGACTATTTATGCGCTCTCGTAAACTAAGATAAGCTAAGGAAATTCAATTTACCCAATCATCCAGCTTGCCTACTGTAAAACCACCATTTGAGAGAACATGAAGCCTAAATCTAGAGTCACTTCAAACATCTAAGTAGCTGTAAAGTCCTACAATTAAGAAGTTTGGACTCGCGATGACAAATGAGGACTTGGGTTAAGAATCCACTGTAGATGTTATTTACTAATAAAAATACAGTTTTAACTAAAACTGAAAGTATTGTAGTTTTATGGCACAATGTCTTTTTCATTTCTCTAATAAGCTATGTGTCTGTGTGTGTGAGAACACCAGCATACTCATGCAATTCATTGTGGCTGATGTTCCAATTTGGGTTTAAGCCTACTTCTTAAGAAAGACCCCAAGAAAAACACATTCTGTCCATGAACAGTAAGCAGTATGTCTACATGAATTTACAGGCAGGTTTAATTTATTAAAAAAATAAAAAAAAAGAACCAAACCAGAGATGAGTCATTATTTGCACTTGTTCTGAAGTTACTTCCTTATTAGAAAGGCTTACCATTAAATTATTGTGCAAAAATAAAAAATTTTGATAATAAACATGTAAATTTATTTACATCTACATGTTTCTGAAAGTCAGCATTTCATGTATCAAGTGGGAAAATTAGAAAACAAAACAAACACCAGCAATTCATAATCCAGGGGTGACCCAGTTACAAGCCTGGAGACCAGAATAGGTCTCACTTGATGACTGTCAAAAACTAGATGCATGACCTCACATGGTTTGCATAATTTATCTGCAATTCAATTTATCCAGCCTTAATTAGGGAAAATCTAACTTACCTGGATTGCAGTTTGTCATCAAAATAGCATGTGTCCTAGAAATGCATGTTACCACACAGATATTCATACACAGTATTTTAAATCTTCAGAACCAAGTGCTCTCCATTGGAACGCACAGAGTCTTTGCCATGTATTACTTGTTTGATGAATGTTTCAATCCTCTAGAAGAAAAAGGGACCCATTTGCTTGACTTACTACCTGCTGAGAACATTAATACAGAACTCCAAATCTAATAAATGAATAAGCGGGGGACAAATGGGTTTTGCAAGTTTATTGCATGGTAGTTACATTGCTTCTCAACTAATCTTTAATCATATTTTTGAAAAGAGATTACTTAACATGAACAGCATTTCTTTTAAATAATCATGTAGCTCACAAATTGTCCTTAAAAGTTATCATGGAAATAAAACTAAGAGCACTCACTGGATCAAGCCGCTCATTTGTGAGTAGCCCCTACAAACAAAGATTTGCCAGTCTGCCAAAATAATTTTCCTACTCTGAAACGCCATTGAAATTGGTAATACCATTTAATGCAAATTACAGACCTTGTATGTTATAAACAGAGAGGTGGTATCATAAGCTGGTGTAAGTCTACACTGTTCTTAAGAACAATGAAACTACATCAATTTACAGCTGCTGAAAATTTGTCCTGATGTCTGTCTTTAGTACTGATTAAACAATGTAGCCAATTAAACAGTTTGAAAGCTCCCACTGACTGCAGCAAGACCAATGCCTACAGGACACAAGACAGACTGTTAAGTAAGCCATCCTAGAAGCAGTAAACTTTTCTTCCCCTCTATTCATTCCAAGTTTAAAGTTAGTTATTCAAAAGCATAACCTGGGAGAAAGTCAAGAGCGAAGCGGATTTTAAAACTTCTTAGGTTTCTTCCATGTACTCCCTGAAATTCTGTTTAATAACAGTGATTTCTCAGGCCAAGTCCAGTTACTGTAAACATGCAAATAACCCCAGTAAAGCCCACAGGAAAAGCAGCACCATCAGGAAAACATGATTTGGCCCACAGTTTTACTCCAACAGAATAAAGTTTCAAAGTTATTTTTGCACTGGTTTCACCCTCTCTGAGAACTATAATTACACCTGTGTTAAAAATCTGTTAGCATTTCCTGTATCACCATTATGTAATTTTTCCTTCATGGGTACGATGTGGTGCAAGACTTGTCTGAGCAATCCTCACTTGCAAACTTAGCCCTGGGGCAGTCAAAATGACTAGCACATAGCAGAAATAAATAATTGCTTGAAAAAGGATTTTGCAGGAGGGGTACTCAGCTGTTTCTTAGACCACCATCCTGTAAAACTGCGGACAACAGAGAGAAAATACAGTTGATTTACAGAAGATATCTTTAATCGAAGTGAGTTTTTCTACAGGATTCTGAGTGTATGGATTGTTTCAAATAGGTAATAAACACATTTCTGACTACAAGCAGACTGCGTGTAACAGGGCAGTTTTCAAAAGTAGCTGCATGCATCTCACCAAGTGACATACACTGTAGTTATCTATAAGTATTTTCCTTTACACTTCGCAAGAGATTTACAGCCGTTTGCATTCTGTGAGCACTGTACGCAACAACGATTTTTAATATCGACTGAATTAACTTTTAACTACAAGGAATAAAAACTCAGAACTCCCGCTTCAGGAGGCTACCAATAAGCTTATAAATAGAGATATTCATTAAAACTGATTTATCACAAGTAAAAGAAAAAAAATAGCGAAGATGTTCCTTAGCGCTACTCCACAGTAAGATACTTCCCTATTAAAAATAAATAAATAGGCATATTCTTCAACTTAAGCATGCCCACATAGAATAAAATTTACCAATAACACAAAATAATCTATCTAGTTTGCTCCATGCAACTTTTTAAAAGAACTAAAACAAAAAGCATTCTAGACACCACAAAACTCTTCAGCTTAAAATGAGCTAATCAATCACCTTTCTGCACAGCTGCATTTTCTTTCATTAATGTAATAGAAATATTTGAGGGATTTCCGTTTTTACCTTTGCATTTTTCCTTTTCCAGTATCCATAACCAATCATCGCTCTGCTCTTCCATTATGCTTCGTATATTGCAGAGTGAGAAGCATCTTCATTAAATAGTATTAAAAATAGAACACACCCGATCTCCCCACCGGAGCATGCTCTGACAGTGCTGATACCACAGCTCTCAAGGTAACCATGCCCAGCTGGGAACTGAGAGGCAAAGTCAGTGCGAGATTAGCAATTTGCAAGCCCAATTGTGCACACAAACTTGCCTCGATCCGTGACGAAGACTGCTAAAACAAAACCAGCGTGCAGTTAAATTATGCGACTGAAAAGTTGCAGATCAGTTTACAGTACGGCTTTGGTCTGGTTGGGTTTTTTTTTTTTTACCCCCTCCCCATCACTCTCAGCTTAAATTGCTTTGTACTTGCCTAAAATGTACATATGCCATTTAGAAGAACGCGCACCGGGCATGCATCTGGCTCAGCATTGCAATGGCAGAGAAGTCAAACAGGTGATGCACATACACTTGTGTCGCTCTCTAATGCTTTTGTTTCCCCTCCCGGCACATTTTCAGCGATGTCACACGGCGGCAGGATGAGTTTTAAGCAAAACCGCACACACCTGGAAGCGCAGACACACCTAGCACGTAAAAATGCACCCGGAATCTAAGCGTGTTCCCCCCGCTGGATGACACGGTAAATGAAGGCAAAATAAATAACAGTAATTAAACAAAGCTGCGCAATGGCTGCGCTAGATGAGCACGTCGGGGTTAGATTCACAAGCGATATCGTTTGAGACGCACAGACAAGTAAGCAGAATACACTAAGCGGAGTAACATGAATTGCTTTTTGTGAAAACAGGACACCTAACAATACGGCTGTAACTCCTGGACTGTGATCCTCCTCCACTGCATGCAAAAGGAGATGCTACGGAAGCATCAAGTAAATCTGTTGCCCTCACATCGCCAACCGTAAGAACAATGCCAGTCCAAGAAGCCCAGGCTTGCCCTCCAGCAAACACGGCTTTGAAAGCGGATCCCGCGATGCTGTTCACAATTCAGCGAGTAAAAGTTGAGATTTCCTTAAGAGTTTGATCCGTTTTAGCTAAAATGAGGGCTAGGAGGAGGGCGATCTCCACCCCCCGCAGACCCCCTCTCTGGCGCTCGTCTCGCCCGCCCCAGCCCGGCTCCCGGCCACCGGCCGCCTCACCTCCGCGCCCGACCCCGACCCGCCTCTGCTCCCGCCAGCAGCGCCTCTGGCGATGACCGGCGGGCGGCCGAAACTTTGGGAAGCCGCCGCCCTCCGCGCCGAGCCCTTCCCGCCCTACCTGGCTGTCACCACCGCTACGCTGCCGCTCCGCAGTCCCGTGCGAGGCTCCAGCACCGAGAGCATCCTGCCCCGCCGCACTACGAGCGACACCCTTTTTTCCTCTTCTTTTCCCTCCCCCTCTAGTAAATACCACATCTTAGAGCCGGAATCCTGCAGCCGCTATTAATAATTGCCCATCGCACGCAATAAAGGCAAGCCCCGGTTCCATACACAGCTCCTGTTTCCCTGTCTCTCCGCTCCACATGCTCCAGCCGCCCTGACCTCAAAAATTAAAGATCACGGGGAGGGGTGGGGGGGGATGGGGCGAATGACTCCAACGAAATGACAGAAAACACATGCTGGAAAAAAAAATAGACAAGAAAAAAATCGCGACAACAAAGAACATCACGCCACGCAAATGTCGACAGATTCTGCTTTGGCTTCCTTGGGTTTTGTTTTTGGTTTTTTTTCGTTCCTTTTTT
>VWYI01048864.1:0-14773 GCA_013399455.1 Anthoscopus minutus | reverse complement strand
AAAAAAAAAAGACTGCAGCAGCAGATTTTGGGTGGTAGCAGATGAACCACTAAAAATGGGGCACATGATCCCCTTCCTCCCCTTCCCCCTCCCCTGCACAGCATGTCTCTATCTAGGATCTGGCTTGATGATATTTCCCTCGGAGCCTTGCTGCACGCCATCAAGGCAGAGGGAAACAGGCACACGCGTTTCTGATACATAAAACCGCTGCTGTGCATTTAAAACCCGGGCCTCGTTTTACCCAATTGAATACATCCAGGCATTTGTTCTGTACCCAGCCAAGAAAAGGGCATTTACCTCTTTGCTAGGTGGCTATTAATATGCAGTAAAATTATAGCAGTACAACGCCAAATGTAATTGCCATAGATCATTTAGAGCAGATCCAGCAATTCAGCTGCTGGAAATGCATGTCTGTGAATAACCATGCATCTGGTACAATGCCCTCTACTACAATAACCTGAAAGGAGACAGAAGCGTCTGGTAGTAACTGCAATTAGTAATCCTATGGATGAAAAATAAACAGTCAATAAGTACAAAGCAGCAAGGTCCTATGAAATACAGAGATCATTTCTGTCTACAGTGATACAAATAACCCAACTCCCAGAGACAGACAATTCTTATTAAAATACACAGTTAAAAATGCACTCCTTTCGTGATGTGCTTTCAGAAAGCCCTAGTTATTGAAGACAGTTTACCACGATTAATGAATGTAGCAGAACTTGCATAGTAGTAAATATGGACAAATATACAGAAGGCTGGGCGAGAGTTGCAGGGAAATGTTTTCTTATGTAGGTATTATCCTTGCACCACTGGAACCCCTCTTTCCCCTCAGAAACAAACACCAGCTTTTACTGGGGACTGCTGAAGAATCAGACTGGAAGAATAAAGTGAGTGATAAGCCACAACAGGGTGTGCATTAGGCAGCTCTTGGTGCAAGGTTCAAGTGATCAGAGGCATTCAGCCAGGCACACCAAAACCTATTCTGCTTATGCACCTCCTGATGTGGTTTCCTCCCAACATGTGTGGTGCCATCTACTTTTAATTTCACTCTTTAACATATTCCCACACTGTGCTACAAGTTCCATCTGAAAGCAAGAAGACCAGCATAGAGGCTGTAAATGGCACTCGTGTGCTACACCTGGTGACAGGGAAAGGACCAGTTCTTTGCTTTTTGCCATCTCAACAATGGACCAAAGTTAATTTTCCAAGATGGTTATCAAAACTACTCTGAACATACACTGAAATGGAGAGGGCCTCATCTTGCTGCTTCCCATCACTCCTTTACTCCCAAGCAGGGTACCCAGAGAAGGGAGAGAACGCACACTGCACCAGGACACAAAAGCAGTACTCACTCATGCCTTCACTAAATGTCTTGCAGCTCACCTCCAGAAGCGAAGGAGATGAGAGTAGTGAATGTTTTGGAGGCTTGCTGCAGTCACTAGACACAATGCACATGTAAAACAGCCACGTGTCCACAGCTTGTCTCCCACCGTTGAGGTACTGGAATGTCTTCAGAGTGGGAAGAACCAAAACTATATGTCAGATCTGTAAGAAGATAAAAATTAATCCAAGCTGTAGTCTGGCAGTTCATTCCACCCTCTCCTATGAGGCTGGATGTGCCTGGAGCAAGTTACCAAATGCTAAAAGATACCAGCTACATCAATACAGTAGAAATAATTGAGAAAAAAACCCCAGTATCACCTCAGTATCGTGTAATGTTGTTTTTCGACTCAGAATGTTGAGTAGCATCAGCCACAGCATGTGCAAATAAGTGAAATTGCCTTCCTTTGTAAAGAAGTCACCTCAGACCTTCTCAGTCAGATACTAATCTGACAGAATATGAAGCCTATATCCCTTATTTCAGGACTTTTCTTTGTCGAAAGAAAAATCACAATCATTGCATGATCATAATATTGAAGAGGTGGCAAACCACGGCAATTACTTGCTGTGGCCTGTCCTGATCTGTAAACACAGACAGGGATAATTGTCCATCTAATCTTCATGAAAGTCAGATGAAGCTGTGTTTTTAAGCAGAAACAGAACTTCACCAACTCTTCAGACTTTTGACAACTTTTTCTGTCTGTGACCAGATTATAAGGGTAATGGGGGGAAAAAAATACAAGACCTGTTTCACCAAGTACTTTCTTGAGCAAAACATCTAACTAGTTAACCAGCACTAGTTAATCAACTAGGTCTCTGGTATCTACTAGTTAACCAACTAGGTCTCTGGTATTGCCAAGTGCCCTTTTGCAATTGAGCCAACATACAGAGGAGAAGCACATGTGAACTATATGTACACAAAGTTCCTACAGACAACACCAAATGCCTCAGCTCAATGTATTTCCAAAACATGACAACAGATTATATTGCTTGTTCACTGCAAGCATACTTCCTAGCTATGATATCTCAATTTCACTTAGAAATCAAGAAAACCATACTGGGCTCTCAAAACCCAGTATCGGATTGGAAGTATGAGATGTCAGAAAAATATAGAACTTCTTGCAGTTCTGCAATCACAGATTCCTGGGAGAGAAGGCACTTTAATACTAAACATAATTACTAAATACATTAAAAATTCTTGCACAACTGGTTGCACATTTCTGCTGCTTCTAGTAATTTCTCAGTGAAAATAAAAAACAAACTCTAACAAAGTCTGTTGTGTTTTGGATTTATGAAATTATTCCATTTGAGGCACAGCAGTATGATAACTGATGATGTATTTTATCATAATCTCATGTGAAATAGATCGGTTTTAGGTTTTTTTTATTTATTTTTAAAATTCTTTCCACTTTTATGTCCTACATGTTACAAACAAATTAATCATGCATAATTTGCAGATGGACTTAAAAATATCACGCGTCTGTTTAAAATGGCACTTTACAAAATGTAAATATAGCCAAATTGCTCCAGTTTTAAATGCTTCTCAGGAAGAGCTGAAATATTTTTCTAGCTAAAACATCTCAAGTAAAGGAAAATTACCCAAGCAGTTTGTGTAAAGCATGTATTGGTAGCTCAGATTTGACCAAAAAAACGAAGCTTTATGCTCTTCCCGATGAACTCAGTAAGAATTTTGCAATGGATTTCATTAGGATTAAGATCAGACACCTAAATCTCAGATTCTTTCTTTGGAGAAAGATCAATGAACAACCCTTTAAAAATATAATCTGTTGCTAGAGGGGCTGAGGCAGCTTTTTTTTTCCCCACTGAAAGCAAAGAATCATTTCTTTGTATTTGACATTTCAAATCCCCTCTTAGTTTCTTTTAGAAATCCCGAAGTGTTTGATGTGCCATATCTGCGTATCTTGAAAAAGATATTACAGTGTGGAGTTCTTCACCCCACATGAAAAAAAGTTGCCTGATCCCCCCTAAGACCGGAAACTGTAGCTCCTGCAGCACTGCTCATCTGTGACTTTCAGAAGATGAGCAGGAATTTGAGCTCTGGCTTTGACAGCTAGCATTTGTGCACATTGTCTCTCGTGTTGTAGCCTTTTCTTCAATTTATGTTTACATGCAGGAGGACTAATGAACTTTCAGGTCACAGTGTGGGAGGGGCAGCAGCCTGTTTCATGGGCTGATGAGGGGCTGGCAGCTCAAAAAAGGATGTGTTCTAAAGTGATCCAGCAACCACAGAAAGGGCTCGGTCTGGTATCCTGACTCAGATTGGTAACAGCATTGAAAGAGACAGCATGAGATATTTAGGTGGTGGGCAGCTCGCAGTTGCACTGGACAGGAACACATCTCTGACATAGAAACTTAGCATAGTAGTACTTTTTATAATATCTATGTGTGGCATGCACGACAGGACAAAGCTACAAAACATGCAGTTGTGAGTAAGAGAAAGAGTAGTAAGAGGAGAGTCAGCTAGTGTTGTGAACTGTGGTGATAGAATGGGCCAGAGAGAAAATGGTGAGAGAAAGAGGAGGAGGGGGTGTCCCAGGTAGGGAATGCATTGAGTTGGTTATCTTGAGATCTGTGATTCACTGTAGAGAGTGTGCACTACCTGCACATATTCGAGTACTGTAGGGAAGAAATCAGGCTGAGGAAATTCCGAACTCTTTCAAGAGGATTTATGAGCTTTAATAATCCAATGGCTCAGGGTCACCTAAGAGCCCAGGAACTGCTTGGCTCACAAATACAAGTGACTCTAAGGAGACATATGACAAACACAGCATTTGCCAGGGAGTAGTTGCAGCCCTTGGCATAGGAGCATGAGTCACAAACAGCTTCAACTGGGACAAAGCAGCTTCCCATCAAGATCTCACCAGG
This sequence comes from Anthoscopus minutus, assembly GCA_013399455.1. NCBI lineage: Eukaryota > Metazoa > Chordata > Aves > Passeriformes > Paridae > Anthoscopus > Anthoscopus minutus. The sequence goes on along the minus strand of VWYI01048864.1, from coordinate 10,507 downwards.
AAAAGTCTTAACTGCTGCCCTTTGTCTAAAGCAAAGTATAAAAGCATAGGTTACCTCCCAGCACACCTGGCAAGCAGACAAGCTCTGGTGACAATCTTCAGCTACCACAATAAATGTGGGCAATCCAGGCTTTCAACTCAGGTACATGGTGTCTTTCTCACTGCTAAAACATTACAGACCTACATCTACCCTTGAGGTGCTGGAAGAAGGGAAGCCGAGGGACCAGGGAACTTCATAGGCAAGCATCCAGCAATGACATAGAGGGGGAAAGAAGAAAAAAACAATTTTGACAGGAATCCTCACTTGCCTTGCAGAAAATCCTGCCAGAGCAATATTAAGAATAACAGGAAAACATGCCTATGGAGTTGTAGGCTTGGTCTAACTCTCAAAACCATGTGTATTTTAAAGACCATCACCCCAACTGTAGATTGGATCCACATGAAAACCTAGATAATGAAGTTAGCAAATGATTTGGAGGTGAAAGAAGGGAGATCTGCTGTGCCGATTGGCCCATGTAACTCTGAGTACCCACTAACACCAACTTCTCCATTTGAAATTCCCCTGAAGATCGTGCCCTCTTAGCCTCTGCTTCTTGAAGGTCTAGTCTTCTCTGACATGAATGTTTTAAATGTAAGAATTTAACAGAAGGCTCCCAATTTCCAGGAGGCCTGGACCTACCTTGCAGGTATTTTTCACAAGTAACTTGATACTACACTACTGTGTTGACACTCCTCAACCACATAGCATTTTTCAGTTTTCCTTTAAAAAATATATATATTTTAAAAGAATAATATTTCTCTTCTTGCAATGAAATCTCTTGAAAGAATCCTGTCTGTGTAACCTGGATGTGTTTCTTTCCTGCTGCTACAGCATGTGTGTCTCTTGGGTGTGTTGGCCACCCTACCTCGCTGCAATGTATGCTCTGAGGGTCACACTGGCCACATTTATTAACTCATCCAGTGAGAGAAGCAGCAAACAACAAACATTGGCCATGAACCATTTTCAAGAGGAGGTGAGTGTATCCTCCACACTAGAGAGAGAGTCAGGAGAGTAACAGAATTTTCTGGCAGATCAGTTCCCTTCACAAGAAATCAAGTACTTGCCCCCTTTAAGGCCATGTTGTGTTTTACATGCAAAAGTGTGTGAAGATGTGCCAAAGAACAGGAGCAACTAGAAAAAAAAAAACCTAAACAAAATGAATCAAACAGAACAAAAATCTTAACCAGTGCTAAATCAAACTTTCTGAAAACAGCCCTTTACAAACCACTGGAGGCAAGCTCTTCTCACAGCTTATGTATCATCATGCTGGTTTTGTTCATCCTCAGTAGTAGTGACCAGAAAAGGCAGATCTGTAACCAAAATTTGGTACAGTTAGTGTGACTCTGAGCCATCCTACTCAAAGATCCCAAAAGTAGCAGCAGCCCTACAGTATGCAGAGAATAATTCTTGCTATGTCATTTAAAAAACCTTTCAAGTTCTGTCAGTGCTAAAAAAATGTGACCTTTGTCATACAGTTGGAAGTCTTAGAGGTTTTTCATGGGTTAAAATTCTACTGATGTAATCGCCCTCACCTCTCCACTTTCACTCATTTGGACCACTGTTCCTTTTCTTAAAGCTGTCAACCAAATATGAGATTAATTAGAATTAATTTAACAATTTTCAGTGCTTCATCTTCAACTTTTTGAATTAACTTTTGTGTTTTGCTACTGAGCTGCAGAAAGAGACAGTAAAGAATGAATGACTGCTTACATAAAAATTAGGTCCTTTTGATACAAAGTGATGGGGGCAGTAGGAAATCCCACAACTCTGTAGTTCATGGACAGAGCACAAACACAGATGCTTAAGCTTCCACCATTTTGAGGTCTTGGGCCATTCAGGTCTTGGAGAATTAAGCAGTTATTTCTAAGTCACTGCCCTTAAAATAATACTGTTCTCTCAAATTTTTTCCAGCTGCCTTCTTTTTGTTTCGCCTTGCCTTATCCAGTAGACATATTTAAATTTTCCTTTGTTTGGAATCTACATTTTTTCACGCCCTAAAATTATAGCCTATGCAATGTGCAATAACTGTAGAAAGTCCCTTCATTGAAAGAGCAGTACATTGTACAATTTTAGCATCATATAATTTCCTGCATAATTGTTAAATCATTTTCTTCCTTTTCTCCCTCCTCCTTTCTTTTAATTTTTATTTCTTTTTTTTTTTTAATATAAAAGAGAGAAAGATTCAAAGATCCAGAGAGAGAGACAGACAGAAAACTTCACTGCCACATAATAACGTGCTACACTGCAATTCACCTTTATTGCAACAACAGTCTTATATCAGTGACAAGACTTTCCCCATATATTGCTTCAGCACTGGACTCTGTGCTCAAAGGCACTATTGGTTCACAAATGTAAACCTCCTAGAGTGTTTGTGACATTGTATCCCCAAATATCACATCATGAAAATATTAAAACGAAACTGTTCATAACATTTTCCCGTGCACCATCTGGGCCTTGCAAGAAAGCTGACATTATCTGTCAAACTAAAGATAACCACATTTTCTCTCTTTTGTATCGTTAATGTTTGTCATCGCAAATTTCACTTTAATGCTCCAATTACATTATGACATTCTTAGAAACTGAATGGCACTAATGACTTTCATTATTATTTACACACTTCCTTAATTATAAGGCTCTCCCTCTCATTCACAACATGTTCTCCCTCATAACACTCGCTCCGATATAAAGCTAATGAATTTTAAACTTTCTATTACATAAAAGCCCATGATTAATTACCCAGCTTCCCAATCTCTTTATGATGCACAATACAAAGCTCTCCTGCAGTGATGCAGTAGAGGTGGGGGGGAAGTATGGAACTTTATTACCTCCTTAGTGAAAGCAAATAGAGAGATAAATAAAGTATCTTCCTCTTTAAAACGGCATATGCAAATTTAATTGAAAACAAATATACATCAAGCCATTCCTCAGGAGAAAGCTAAATATCTCTACATCAGCTGCATGTAGTAAACAGGATAATAATGGCTATTCTTATCATCTTTAATTTTTCATGACAAGAATTTTTTAATATAGTTTAAGCAAATGAGAAGGAAGTAAAAATATATGGTTTTTACATAAGACATTTAGTGTGGTATGCTGTATCACCAAGATCAACTATTTATGTGGTTTTAATTATTCACAATATTGGACTCCCTCACTGATAATAAAAAGACAAGACAAAAAAGCCCAAGGTTGTACCAGCACCACACCAGTTGAAGGGCAGTTGTGACAAATATAAATTACTGCGCTTCACACTGCCAAAGGTAATACAATAAACCAGAGCCTAGAAGACTTTGAAAGACATTGTGGGGGTACTGAACAGCCTAGCAATGAAATTCAGAGCTCACTAAGTACTGATACAGGCTGCTATCTGCACAAGCTGAACATGTCTCAATGCCTATACTGCCAACAGAAATTTGATTCCAGCAGCCAAAGGTAAATTTACTGACAGTCAGGGGAGAAAGAATGGGTTAGTTAAAAAGTATGGCAACTCTTGCTCCATTTGCTGGCTAGTAAACCTGACCTTAACACTGGGGGGAGCCTGTACATATAAAAAATTTATTTCCTGCCATTCCAAGGACGTTCCCTTTTATGTGTCTCTCAAGTTAGTAAAGCAGGAGTCACTATCAATGCAAATACATAAAAAGAATAGAGTTCCTGATGGGACAAAAGCCCATCATGAATGAATTGATGGATATCCAGCTATGAATGACATATTCATTTAAAGCAAGCATGGAACAGCTAGAAGATGAAGATGAACTTGTTAGACCCATTTACCTATGTGTTATCTTTATATTAACTCCTACTGCTGATCTGCTGCAGATAAGAAAATTTGCTTTGTTGTGAGAAAAGCCATTTCTTTTCCAAATTTTATTTGTTTTCTTTTTAATACCATGTACTTTAAATGTTTAATCATTTCCAGTGCCATGAAAAACCCAGGAAGCATATTGCATTAAATAATTCCATGGAAGTTCAGTACAATACAACCATACAATGTAACTTCAGCCTTGTGAAAACTCTTGAGGGATGGTAACTATACGTTGGTCTGTCTGGTCCTACACAGCAAATAACATGAAATTTTCTCTGGGCCTGATTCAAGGTCCACAGAGAAAGCTACTTCCTACTATCTTCATTTAAGCTCTCATTTCAAAATTGCTACTCATCAGCAATATGAATTATGAAGTTCTCTAACATCAGAGAATGTCCTGTAGTTTAAAAACAAAAAACAAACTCAGATTAATTGAAAATCAGTCCTTCCATTCTCTTTAATGTTGTTTTACATGCTGTGTATGTTACAAAAATTTATTAGGAGTACATTATGAAGCAAAAAGTATAAAACACTCCTATTGTTCCTTTAAATCCATAGCTAGAAGCCGAGCTTTAGAGGGCAGGCAGGCTCCTGGCAGAAATTTAACAAGTATCAGATGTGGAAGAAAGAGACACAGATGCAGAAAGAGAGTAGGTCTCAGAATAAAATTAGTTTTCTGATTCTAATAAAGTTACTTTGTTTAACAATGAGAAAAAAAAGCAACCATTCCAGCTTTAATCAACATGTGATTCAGGGGTTCACCATTTTTCCTCAGATATTGTACAGCTGCTCTGTGTAAATAGAGACAGTCCTCCTGAAATCTGTTTTTCTCAAGATTCATCTGCTTTCTGTGGCTATTGCAGTTCATAATTTGCTGACTCTGGGGTCAAGAGCTCTGGACTAAGATATCTATAGGATACATCTTTTATATTCAAAGCCTGCTGATGTCTTGGGCAGAGAATGTGAGGCTGACAAAAAGGGCCAGAGTATGATCCTCAGTCACCTTTACATGCCCATAAAGAAATTTCAGAATGCACTCAAAAAGCCTTTGATTGGCATAAGAGATGTCCTATATGCTCTTGAAAAACTGGACAGTGACCTTAACTTCTGTTTTATTTGTTGGCGGATTTTATTGAATATAAATTTTCTTAAATTTTAGTGATTAATGAACCACAGTACCTTAACAGTACCTGCTAATCTTGATGACTGTTTCCATGTGAAATTGCTTCTATGTTAGACACCTTCACAGTTTTCCAATGTTATACAGGAATAATTGTACTCTAAAGAAAAGAGTGTAGTCCTTGGACACCTTCATGTACTATTAGTAATAGCAGTTACACAAAAGAAATGAGACATCATAAAGTAAAACACAAACATAATAAAACAGTTAGGCTAATCTTTATACAAAGATATTAAAACAACTGCATAATATTCATAATAATGTCAGAATAGATGAAATTAGTCACAACTGTGACTAATGGGACACCTAATTTTACCTATTAAGTGGCACGAGGATCTGCAGTTACAATCTTATGATCCCTACTTAATGCAGACCAGACTTGTGATAAATTTACAGCCCACAGGATCTACCAATTAATATGACAATTAAGATAAATATATTTTAATGGCATATGGCATTATCCTTATGCTGTGTAGCTTTCAACAGTATTTTTGTTGTAATATTTGTGTCATAAAATTCTAGCTGTTTAAGATAATTAAATGTGTTTATATCACCATATCCCCCTAAAGATGAATTAGACTTAGGCCCTCAAGATTTCTTATGAAGAAGAAAACATTTATGAAATAATTTGAAAGTGAGATAGGCATGGCAAACAGAAATCTTTTTTCACATCTGTAACTCTCTTACGTGGCCTTGTGATCCACTGCTTATATGAGCATGTGAGGCATGAAGCCTTCTTACCATTTGCCTTTTCTGTCTAAGTCGGGAGAGCTTCACGGCTTGCAGAAGTGACAGAGAGCAAAGTGATTCAGAAGAGTAGGGACAGGGCAGAGAGAAAGGCAAGATGCCACTATGAAAGCTAATTAGTGGTGGTGGGGAGTAATCTGCTGAAGCTTGTTCTTACAATTGATTTTGTTGTTGCATGCTGCATAAGATCTCTCTCTATATGAGCCCACGAAAGATGAGCTGTGCATCACCTGCGAAAGCTGCATGTGAAGCAACATCATCAGCCAAAAACCGGGTCTTGACTTCAAATATCAGGGCTCTGATCCTGACTCTACCTTTTATTGAACTGATCATTTTGAGAAATTCAACCAGTTTCCTGGTGCCTTTGTTTGTTCTTCACAGCTGCTTCTTCTGATTTTTCTTCTGGCTATTGTAATTCTGGGGAACGTCCTATCTGTCATGATGAACTTCTGTCATGGCAATCTGCAAAAATATAACCTCCTATATCCCAGTCTGAAAACAGTCTCATTGAAGACGATGGGAGTTTTACATTGATCTTGGCAGCAATCTTGTTTGCCAATAATATCATCTGTATGTATTCTTTTGAAGTGTTTTGTATTGATTAACACAGTTTTTAAGAGCACATACAATAAATTATTCATTTTGATTTATAAAGTAGTTATAGTAAGTGGTTATCAGAGAGTATTTTCATACAAATCAGAAAACTTAGAAAATAAGCCAAAAAACCCCCAACAAACCTCAATAAGCCAAAAAACCAGCAAACTCTCCCTGTATTATAAATGTAATCTTTTCAATAAACATAAACAAAAGTAGGAAGCCCTTTCCTGAAATGCCTCAGAAAAGAGATTAGCCCAGCAAGCCAGGAAAACCAGTAAACATCATATAAGACAGTGCCTTTATGGAGAACATGTTTCTATCAGTTCCCCTGCATTGAAGGCACAAACACCTCTGACTGTTCATTGTATAAGTATCTTGAACAAATTGTACTAAATCTGCAGCAGTAGAATTATAAAGCTCACCAGTTTTAGGTAGAATTGCACATTACTTGAGGATCTAGATGAATTTGATACAGGAAAAAACCAAGACAGTATTTGGAAATACTGCAAATCATGCCCTGCTATGGAGAATAGCACACATTAGGGACATAAATTTAAAAACAATATAAGCTCTGCAGTAAAATCTTAGCTGCACTTAGGTGCATCTCTTATTCTTATTGTTTGTACAGTAGTTTGTACAGGAAACTATTTTCTGTGTAGTCCCTGCCTCCTACTGGGAGCTGGCAGTTTTAGGTTTGACTGCAAGGATGGGGCAGGTACTCAGCCTTGCATACCTGAGTATCACAGCCAAAAGTGATGTGCTAATTTCCAAAACAGCAGCAGGGGAGTCATAGTAGGGCCACCAGTAAAAGCATCACAAACTCCTAAATAGCAGAGATCATTCCTTTTAATTGCAGTGCCTAGCAATTTTTTTCAATGGTGAGCATTTGTCCAGTGCTCCCTGTAGGCCTTTTGTCAGCTTCTGTGCACTTTATTTTGCTGATGCTCTCTAGCACATATGTTGATAGCTGGTAATGCCATATATATCTACACATCCATTTGAGAAAACACACAGAATTAAAAACAGACAGTGTTTCAATTCCAGTCTTCTCCAAAACTTTTAGTGAGCACATGTAAGGGAGGTAGCCAATAGCTGCCTCATGTCTAGAGCAAGATGCTATGTCAGGAGCATAAGAAAAATTAGATTTTCCAGTGAAACAGGACTTCACTCACAAAATATGATGGTAGCACAGCTTGTGGATCCCCCAGATGCATGATTTATGCTGTTTCCCTCTTTTCCATTACCCTTTACCTCTAAAAAATAAACTATTTCAGACTTTATTTGCCCTTCTATTCCTCCATGTTTCTGCTCTGTGTCCCATGCACTCTCCTTTCTCATTTCCCCTTCCCTCTCTCCATATTCACGCCAGAGGGTATATCGTGATGAGGTTCTCTAATCAATCGTCTGACTCATTGCCTTATGGCAGAATATTGCCATGGCTAATGACTAATATGACTGCAGGATTTCCAAATGTCATCTTATAAGAGCTTACAGACTGCTTATTAACTGTTTTTTAACCTTAGCCAGGATTAGCTGTGTAGCAAAATAAAATGGAATGATTTAGCGTAGTAAACTCATTTCTCAGCAGCTGATTTCTGTTTATAGGTATAGCCTAAATAAAATAGTATTGGACAAAGTATTTCTGAACTGAGAAATGCTCAATTTATGAAAGCTTTTCCTGTGATATTCAAAGTGCTTATTTGCACAGTGAGTGACCAAAAATAGTAGCTGAAACTTTCTACTTTTTGGAAGATTGCAATTGATATTTACATTCATGTTATGATTCATTATAAAAGAAATGTGTGAAACTTCCAAGACAAATAGTTAGATACTCTGTGTTTGTTGATTTTTATTTATGCATACAAAGTACTTTTCCCTCCACATTACAATTTTGTGATGAGCTAAGGAACGCAAGAGCACATTTTCTCTCTGCAAATCCCATATCCCTGAAAATGAAGCTAATTTGTCCTTTCACTTAAACACTGTTATTCTATAATAGCAAATTAGCTTTATTTTAGATTGACATGAAAACAACACACTTACTTTCAATAAGAATAATTTTTTACACTTAGGATGATAGGAATTACCTCAAAGCAGTAAAAATGTAGGATATACAAGGAGAATTGAAGATGACTTTAAAGTCTGACAAGATACAGAGGATGCTTTACTTCAAGCCTAATGATGCCAGTCCAGTATTATTTAAAGACACATTTGTTAGTTCTATTTTGCTCTTCTTGCCATACTCATGGAGCTACAAACTTTCTCACATGTTTTCCTTTTTCAAATTCCTGCACTGACATGAACAAAGAACTAGCTAATCACAGGACTTTGATACTTCCTCTGGCCGGTCAACTATTACACTCACAGTTTGACCATTCCTAAAAGCAGAATATCATTCAACCACCTCTCCTGCAAAAAATTAATTTCAGCATTGACAAGTTTCCCAGATATCCATTTATAAATATTTACTGACATATTCTTGATCAACTCATCTGTCACCTTGCCATTGATGGTAAAATGACACTGATGTGAAACAAGCGTCCTCAGTGATACTGTGAGAATGGTGAAGTGCTGGGGAGTGATAATTCTTTGCTGGTGATTGTCAATGAATTAGTGAGAAGCATTATCTTGGGTATAAAATAACAGAGCCTATAGCTAGAGAAGGAGATACAACATCAAATTGGGAAGTGTGCTGTAAAGACTGGTGTTAGAAAACTAATGAATAACATCACAAGACCTTAAACTATCTATTCTCATTGAGACAGCTTGTTAGATCATCAGATTGCCTAGATGAGAAACCTGCTCCCGTTACTTTGCATGTTTGTGGTGTCAAACCCAATTAGTATTTCTCCAGATGAATTTTCATTCATTAGAGTTGGAGAGCCAAGTAGAAAAAAACACAGTGGAACTGAATTTGTTTCCTCTTCACAAGCAGAGTTTTCCCTGCGTGTAGGTGTCACAAGTATGAGAAGCATGCACTGAGATTGGCTCTAGTGACTGTCACAGCTCTGTCCCTTCCCCACAGCCCTGCAAGCTTTGCTTTCTCTAACACCCAGCCTCCAGCGCAGAAACAGTAAGGAGTTCCACCATATTAACCTGAAAAATCCAACACAGCAGGAAAAATCCACATGTCTACTCAACCAGTGCTAATTTGCTGACAGCCCTGGTGTCAGCCAAAGCAGGGTATATCCTCCATCAGTCTGCTCATGTTTCTTATTCATTCTGTATATCTGGCATTTTTCCCCCTCAAAGCTCAATATGCAGAGACAAACCACTGCTGACTCCATCCTGTGGTTCCACTTTAGCATGTTCACATCAGGTTACCCTATCTTACAGTACAATAAGAGTCACTTCACTACTAATATTTCCACTAAGTCCAGGATCTGGTCAAATAAAGTAGAATTTTGGCAGCAGGGATGAAAACAATGCTCTGCTGAATTCATGCCACTGATTTCATCGGAGCCAAATTTTTACATTTCATCTCTACATGAGGGATATACAACAATGACTAAGTTTTAAAATTGCTTATTTTCTGTTATGCACTGTCTTAACCTCATGAAGTGTACCTAATACAATGCCTTGGAAAACTGATGAAATATTAAGGCTATGTAGTTGTCTCAGTTTTTAAGGGTAAATATTGCAGTGGTTTTTTTTTAAAATCAAGTACAATACTTTCCAGGTGTTGAATTTGTAGTGACATTTGCAACATACTTGAGGCATTATAAGGGGAATCTGTGAATTTTAAGTAGAGATGATCAATAAGGTTTGAGAAATATTCTATTAAAATTTTTATCTCAAGCCCGTGCTCCTGACAGAGCTGACACTTAGTACATACTCAGTCATCATCATTTTTATCATTTTTCCTATTCTTTGGAAATACTACTTATCTTGTTTTGACTGTCAACTATACAAGCAAACCTAAACTCCTCATTTAATAAGAACCATTTTACAATGGGATTTAAAAGTCTTGGTGCAATGCAGCCAACATCAAACACTGGCTTAAATCTCTTGCACTAGAATTCATATTTGTCATCAAAAGAGGGTAAAAGTGTTTTTTAAATTTTTTAAAACAACTGTGGCTGATGATAGTAAAGGTTGTATATTCAAGAACATGCTTTAAATTAACTTGGGGCACTGCT
>VWYI01048862.1:2572-19325 GCA_013399455.1 Anthoscopus minutus | reverse complement strand
GTATATAAATATACATATAAAATAATTGCAGTCTATTTTTTGAGAAAATTAAAAATATCAAAGCATAAGAAGACAGAAAACAGAACAACCTGTAGCCATACAGGCATAGTTACCTTCGGACAAATAGTAACTTGCAATCCCTCACGAAGAGTAACTATTCTCTTTGTCATCCACTCTGATCATGTCATTAAATCCTGAACACAAAATCAAACTCTTCAACAGGATTCACAAGAGAAAGTTATTCTAGAACAAAGTGGAAGAAATAGAGGGGTTTTTTTTGACAGCCAGGCACACAAATCCAAAGATCAAATTGTAATTATTTAACAGTGTAACACCATTCAGAAGCTGTGATAACTCAGAATCTGCTTTGCTGCCAGTGGCTACCTGTTCGTTATTACATTGCCCCACAGGTTAAAACTCTGCTTTCACCAGCTCTGCCTCCCTTGGGAAAAGCCTCTAATATCAAGAGCAGTTCCATTCTCTTCAAATCCTTTTGGATATCAGCCTCAAGAAGCTGGCATTCTAACAAAGTGCATTCTACCCAATAAATGAAATATGCACTTTATCACTTGCCAGCAGACCTCAGGACCTTTGTTACTCATCCATATACATCAGGACAAAATGAGGAAAAAAGCTCAGCTCTCTTTGGAGAAATCCATCTTGTGTGACCATCTTGTTCTCTAGATAAGGAGAAGTAAATAAAGGGATATGAACAGGTTCTTTAAGAGAAAAATATTGTGAAGCTCTGCTAATGTATAGGCTCTAGTTTGTCACTTAGATAATCTAAGAAAATGGGTGATCTTATTTCCATAATTTATGTATTTTCAAAATTTCTCTCTAGCTTCCAGTAACTCCTTATCAGTTTTAGTTCAAATCTGGCATTGTTCAGGATACTGCTGCTTAAACAGAGATGAAAATTTCTTTCGTACTTCTACTATCTAACTACATCTCATAAAAAAATCAGTTAGACAAAATAGCTGATCATATTACAGTTTACATAACTGTAAATAAAGTAGTAAGCACTGATACTATTACAATCTTAAAGTAACTTGATGAGATTATTTTAAAGAATGCTTTCCAATGTTGGCCGATTTAGGATTTGGAGTATCCATTTTGCTTCACTTCTCTTTCAGATTTATAGGGTCAGTCTTCCACAGAATGCTGTAAGAGCTAAGAGATTAAGAGCCTGTCATTTCCAAAGGGATTTTTGGTTTGCAGTGTCTGCATGTCTGTGAAAGTTTAGCCTGATAAGACCTAAGAGTTAGCTTTATGTCACACTATTTGGTTAAAATAACATTTAGGGGTGCTGAGAAGTTTGCCATCTACTTGCAGTAAAACTTCCTATACACTGTCATTGTAGCTATTGGAATATATTTGAGTGGCATTTCATTTCTAAGGAAAAGTTAATTTTTATGAACAGTGATCAAAAAGAGTCACAAGGTACCCCATCAGACTGGTTAAGATTAATCATGCATCCCTCCAGATTCTATGTGTTCCTTGTATATACCAACATTATTATCAAGGTTTCCCAGATCCAATGAAAGGAAATCACTACTTCATTAAACTTGTAATGTGGTATTTGGAACAATGAGCTTTCTTTGAGGAGAAAAGAAGGTGCTGGTTCAGGAACTGCAACACTTTTGCAGTGCCTGAACTACTGCAGTGCTTCTACAACTGAGTCAACACAGAGCACTAATGCATGGGCTGAAGAAGTTCTGGTGAGGAGGACATGTGTGCATATTGTATGTGTAAATGAAGGTTCAGTCTCCTCATTTGTGGCACTTGCCTGCATAACGGATTTTTTGGAATGCTTTCACAGAAGTCAATAAATGTGTTTGGGTTTCGTTTGTTGTAGTATCCATACAGACAACATAATTTAAATTCTGACAGTTCATTTACTGTCTTTAAGACTCATGTGAAAGTGTTTGGCCCTTTCTGCTTCTTTTACATGTTTGGCATGACAAAATAATTTATATCTTAATTATTTAAGGTTTTACTACAGTGGTGTAAATCTCCTTGTTAACAAATACATCTAGCTGGCTCAATTGTCTCATTCAGGAATTTTTTAAGCAATAACTTTAAGTTAAACCAGAAGCTAAAATCTATAAATAACTTATAAGGTTCTGTGGCACAGATAAACTAGCATTGCCACTGTCCCTGGGAATTTTCTGAGACCTCTCACTGTGCCGTTTTCATGGAGTCTAAATTCCTCGTAAATTCTTCCTTTAAAAACTGCATGTTTTTAAAGTAGGTTTCACTCTCTGTTAAAGCTGACAGATTAGAACATGTGGACATTTTTATTTTAATCTGGTAAGTAATACAAGTAAATTCTTACATGTGACCTACTGCCATGATTTTCCCTGATAATGAGACCTTCTGATGGATGGATGAAAGCGAATTTTTCTTTAGTCCCATTCTGTCTTATTTTCTTTTTGTACTGAGAAAGCTAACCAAATTTTTAACAAATGCAAACTGCTAAAGTATTTTCTTTTATTTTTTTACTCATTTTCTGATGTGGAAAATTAGGCCACTAGAAAGCAGACTTTGAGAGATCAATGCATTTTAATATGCAGCATGAAACAACCTTCTGAAATTAGTATCTCTTCTTTAATAACTTGAGCTCAGCAGTGGAAAGCTGATGTCTGCTTTTAGAAATGTGACTACTACCCCTGAAGCACTTATGCAATCTCTGATTTAAAACATGAAAACATTTCCAGACATAAAGATTACTGAGAAGTAGTCTAACCCTTTGTGAAACCACCTTTGAACACTGATGCTGTGTCTCTGGCCACCATTTAAAGTAGTTACATTTTAAAGTGCCATATCTTCTTAAAAGAGGCAGCTAGTGAAAGGACATTTTTCCCCCAGCTTGGAAGATTTATTCTTGTCCTGCACTGAAAAATTAGATGATAAAATATTATTAAACACTATCCCACTTCCAGATACCTGTTGCAAATTGTTTATCCATTCCACAGATGTGAGGCAGAAAGTAAACATTGCTTTTAGATCAGACTGTCATAGCCCACAAGGATTGATTTTTAAAAAAAAACCAAAAACTGTCTTTTTTTGCAATGATAGATTTCCTAGGGTCATCTGAGGACCTGACTGTGAAGCAGATGGTATTTTCTTTCCAGGGCACATTTTGGCCTTTGGGATAACAGATTTAAGAAGGGATAAAAAGTTAGTGTGGGGAAGCAATTGCAACCAGAGAAGAGAAGAGTGAGAATTTGTGAGAGAAACAACCCAGCAGACACCAAGATCAGTGTAGGAGAAGGAGGAGAAGGTGCTGCCAGTGCAAGTGCAGAGATTCTCCTGAGGCCCATGGTGAAGACCATAGTGAAGACTATCACTGCTTCTCCTCGGGACCCAGCAATCAGCCCCTCCTGGGCAGTGACAGACCCAACAGGAAGGGACCTCTGAACACCTCATGAAGCCAGGGCCAAGTATCCAGCCAGACTCCTCCCAGGATTTGCGCATGGGAAGGTTCTCTGACTCTACGGAGCAGCAGAAGCAACCGGCCTTTTCCTGCATGGACTGTCTGAGGGCAAGGGCAAAAGGAGGACTCCAGAGGCAGCAGATCCAGTAGGACTGGAACAGGTTTATTGAAGGTAGGCAAGGCACTGAATGGAGCTGCCTCGAGGAGCCCCAAATAGGGGTGAGCCAGTCCCTTAAATATTACTACATAAACAGAGGGGTTGGCTCTTCGGCCACCAATCACCATACGTGAGAAAGGAGAGACTACAGGATCAACATCAAGAGGTACCAAAGGGGCATCAAGGAAAAAGGGGAATTCCAGAGAGTGGGAGGAGGGAAGGGAGTGGTTTGGGGGATTGATAGGGAGCTCTCTGGAACTCTGGGCAGATACAGGAGGGTATTGACATAGAATGGGGATGGGGTTTGTGTGATTGACATGAAGGGGCAGGTGCAAAGGACTTTCTAGAAGAAGGGGTAGGGTGAACTTACCAAGAGAAATGCACCATTACAGGGTAGGGGAAAACTTAATCAAAACATTGGAAATTAGGGTACTAAATGTTAACAGAATAAACATAAATCCACCATAACAGAAGACCTTGGTGAGGCAGCTGTGCTCCTGCATGCTGTGGAGGTCCATGGCAGGGCAGAGATCCACCTGGTGATGAAGGACTGCAGGCTGGAGCAAGTGGAGGCCTGGAGCAGGCTGTCACCATGGAAGACCACGCTAGAACAGGCTCCTGGTGGGAGCTGTCACCCCTTGGAGAGAGGAGGCCATGTTGGAGCAATTTCTTCCTGAAGGAGTGCGTCCCGTGGAAAGGACCCATGTTGGGGCAGTTTGTGAAGAACTGCAGTCTGTGGGAAGGACCCATGTTGGAGTTCATGGAACACTGTATCCTCCAGCATGGGGAGCAACACTGTGCTGGAGGAGAGTAAGCCTGTGAGGAGTCTTCCCACTGAGGCAGGAGTGGTAGGAAGGTGTGATGAACAGACAGCAGTGCCCCTTTCCCAGCTCCTCGAGCCTGTGAGGGGAGGAGGTAGAGAAAACTGGGAGTAAAGTTAAACCTAGGAAGAAAGGATGTAAGGGGGAAAGTTTGGGGTTTTTTTAAGTTTGGTTTTTCTCATTATCCTACTTGATTTAATTGGTAATGAATTAAAATAATTTCTTTAAATTTAGTCTGGTTTACCAATGCCCCACAAGCCAAATACATATATATGCTGTTATCTATGTGTTAAATTGGCTTGCATGTCTTCTTAGAACTAATACTATTTAGAAGAAAGTAATTCACATTGGTAAACAATTCTGTACTGGGTTTTTCAGTTTGTAGTTTGGTCATTAGAAAAGAATACATGACTGAAACTGAATGCTAGTGGAGAAAAGGTATTCTATCAACCTTATATTGGAAATCACTTCAGGATGTGAATACAAATAATTTCTAGCCAACCACATACTGTCTTTATTTAAATACAGTTTTCCTTTTTAAAATCTTTCTAAGCACAAGAAATTCCAGTTAGGTACCCTAAAGTGTAGATTAAGGCTGACACCTGTTCAGAACCTCATACGTGATCAAATCATATGTTTTATCATTTTATGGGAATATAATAAAAGTAGATGTGCTTTCTATTACCTATCAAAACATATTTTCTGCTGCACTGTGAACTCCAGGACTGAGATTGTTTCCCTCTTACAAACAAAATGTCCAATTTCTGTTATTAAAGGAAAAGGATAACATTTAATATTTTTTATCTTGCTATCCTCAGGGTAGCAGATATGAAAGGTCAACAGTGAAACCACTTTCTAATAAAAAGATGATAAAATAGTCAATGAAAATGGAAATCAGTGCAGGCCAGAGCACCTCCTCCTACCCACTGGTTTCTCTTAGTACATAACACTACAGCACCTGCACAAAGTTT
The DNA here is from genome assembly GCA_013399455.1 of Anthoscopus minutus. Lineage (NCBI taxonomy): Eukaryota > Metazoa > Chordata > Aves > Passeriformes > Paridae > Anthoscopus > Anthoscopus minutus. The sequence goes on along the minus strand of VWYI01048862.1, from coordinate 13,940 downwards.
TCAGAGCTCTGCATTGGCCAGAGGTGGGCCTGTGTTGGATCCAGCTGGCATTGGCCCTATTGGACATGGGGGAAAGCTTCTGGCAGCTTCACACAGAAGCCACCCCCTATAGCCTTCCCCTGCACCCCCCTCCAAATGCCATGTATATCAAATACATTACAATAGAAATTCTGAAAAATGTAGTAAGAGAAACACCTGCTATAATGAGAAACACTCAATTCGAGCAGGCAGCATTTGGCTGTTGTGCTCCTGTGGTCTTTAAGGGTGGTTGTGGGACACTTACTCTTCTGTCTACACCACAGTTGTGGAAAATCTCATCTTAGTCATCAGTTTTGCTCTCTGGATGTACAACCAGAACTTGTGCAGAACAACTTGGACACTTGATCACTTGTTTTCCAGCTATTTAATCCTCCTGTGTACCAAGTGCACTTTCTAAGGTGTCTTAGACCTGCGTCTCTACCCTGTTCATGGTGACTCTCCAAGTCAAATCTCTCCATGCCATGTGCAAGCAGCAGGATTTGGACAGATAATTTCAATGCCATTATAGCTATGTCTGCCTAGAAATCCTTTCAGGCAGCCCTGCTTTGGCTCTTGAACAGCACGCCATGAATTTCCACTCAAACAGTGTACGTCACTGTTAAAAAATATCTAGACAGCAAGTGAAAAATCAAGCACTGATAACTTCTTCCCACTTTCCCTTAAATATCTACAGAAAAATTGAGTGACTGATTTTCAGGCCTCTTTTTTGTTTGCATTAAGGGTGAAAATTGTAGGGGTTTTAAGATAAGCATTTAGAAAGCTATAAAGTATACAACCGCATTAAAGGTTATACCCCACACCACTGTAAAATATTTCAAGCTCCCCTTCCTTCTTGCCCCTTACAGGATTATCTGAGAGAAAAGTAGAGGGAGTGGAATTCCAATCAAAGATGACATTACGTTCATGAGGGGAATGTGAACTATTGTATCAACAAAAGCACAAAGATTTTGCAAGTATTAGCAATGTCTGGACCTGCAGAAATGCACGTTCCTTTATGGCCACTGGTTACTAGCATGTTTACACAGAGTGGTTTGCTTCAACACAGAAGCACACCTGAGGAATGTAGGTATGGTGCTGTGTATGTTTTGAAGGAAGAAAAGCACAGAAACAAACTGAACTGCAATTGTGATATGCTAAATAATTGTTTTTTCAAGACTGATCTGGTTTAAAAAAAAGGAAAAGTTCTATTAGTCATAAATGCTACAATGTTATTAGAGGATCATAGTTCAAATTATAAACCAGCTGTTGAACCTTTTTCTCTTCTCACTTGTACAACTACATTGAATAAAATAGGGTCTTCTGGGTGTATTTTACAGTCTATGAGATTACTATAATCCTTATCAGCCTGAAATATTGATCTTTGTTCCTGTTTAAATACACTTACTTAATTTTATTTAATTTGTCCACCAAATCTTTTCATGATGGAGTGGTAATGTTCAAAGATAAAAAGTCTGAAGGCTAAAGCTATACTAAATCCATGGAACAAATAGAAAAAAAAAAGTGCTGTATTATTTTTAAAGGAAAAAAAGAAGACAGTTGGCTGTGACATCTCAGTACAAAAGATCACTTTAGTGGTAGATATGATCACAGTATTGGAGATTTTCTACATTTGAACTGATCTTTAAACAGTTCTGCTTTAGAAGTTATAAAGATAAATTTAACATCTACCTTATCTGTAGATTTTTATGTATTACTTCTTTTGTCTAATAAAACATTATAATCTTGTTCCATTCATTGAAGTTACTCATGTTAAAGCACTTTTTACTACAGTCTCTGAATTTACTAGTTTATAACATGCTGTTCAGTAGCTTCAAAACTTCTAAACTGTATGATACAGACTTTTTATTACTTTTTCTGTTGACAAAAATGTGCTACAGACACCTTATATTTTAATGGCATTTTGATGAGGTATCATGCCATGAATTTGTATTTCACACAGGTTGCATCAACATATAATTAATAAGCACACTAATACACTTTGGCAAAGAGACTTTAAGACCCGCATAGGAATGGCCACTTACAGATTGCTGCCTGATAAACAAGAGCTTCCATGTTTCTGCTTCTCATAAATGAGACAGTTTTCATGATAAACTTCAAGTGATTTTCAATTCCAGTTCAATTTCTCCCCATATTACATTTATCAAGCTTCTTCAGCATGCTCTTCACCATAGAGTCAATCTTAAATGTACGAAAGCAGAACTCTGCTGTCTCCATGGCACTTTTTAAATGACTGGCATATAAGACTCCTAAAAGTCCAGTGTATCTCAGCTGTTTTCTCCACTCAGAGAAAACTCACTCACTCAGACTCACTCAGACTACTCAGAGAAAACAGCTTTGGACCCACATTGAAAGACTGGATTTCCTGACCTCCTGCACCATTCTCTGCATCTGTGAAATATCAAAACGCTAATGGTTAAGTGCTGTCATGAGTGTGAAAAAGAATTAAACTGAAAGTCCTACAGATTTTTTAATAGGCTCATGGACTTGAATTAAAGCGTTCCTATAGCTGGGATATCTGTAAGATCTTCTCTTCATGTGAGTTCACTAAGATGTTCCACACCAAGAAAGTTTCAACTGTAAAGTCTCCTGCAGAGCAAAGCAGAGAAGTGGTTTCCCCATAGCAAGCAGAGAGATGTTTTCCTCAGTGTGGCTGTCTTTTACTAGTTGTTTCTCAGTGTAATTCACAATGTGAAGCTTCAGTTGAGTGGACTTGTATACCATCAGGTCCAATAGATGGCCTACCCAAAGATGCTTCAGTTTCCTTCCACTTCCCCTAAAATTCCAATCTCTCCCAATCATAAAAAACTCATTCTTTTGGGAAGACTAAATGAAGGGAAATAAGTGAACCTGTTTGAAAGTATCTTTAATAAATTAGTCTGAAGATAGATAATGGTACTGTCTAAATTGCTTTCTGTTGCCTATTGTACCTCATGCCTAGCGATAGAAACATGAAAACTTAAGATTATTAAAAATTGCGTTAACTGGCAAGCAGGTGGCAATGGAGTAGAATCTAAGAGATTATTAATTCAGTGCAGGAAGCAAGACTCATTTATTTTGTTTAAAATTTGATTAACTGTTTTTGCTTGGTTCTAATTTTGTGTTTTAATTTTCTATAATCAGCACTTAGCTGTCAGGATGACAGGCGAGTTTAGGAACTAGAAAATTTAATTAATAAACCAGTTGCATGTACTTATCTGTTTGTCTATGGGATATCTGCCCTCAGAAAGTACTGTCTTCTCCAGTACAAAGAACCTGGGAAGATGAAACAGTCTGGAAATAGCAGCATACATTGTTTTGTGCTGCCTGAAATTCTGTTTTTTTCTTATCCAAAGTTTAAGGATTTTTGTTAAAAAAACAAGTGGCCAAGTAATTTAAGAATAGAATGAAAATGAAGGACAGCATTCTCACATAGTCCAGAATTTTGACTTGTAGTTTTTCTTAATTTTCTTCAAAATAAGGTTTTCCAACCTCACACTGACAAGGTCTCTTATTATAAAGGAAGGGAGGCAATGACATTTGTTTCTCAGAGGCTGAAAAACCTTTGTCAACAACTCTTTAGAATTTATTGAATTTGAATAGTCTCCATGAAATGTTTTCAATTTGATGAATGATAAAGATGCTTGCTTAGAATTGATTTTGGGACATTCTACTGGGACTGGCTGTTCTTATCAGATGGATGTTCTATTTATTCCAAGTTTTTGAAAGACAAGTAAAATTTTACTATTAGGTACATACAGGAATAAGTTAGCATAATTGTTGACTAAGTAGACTATATTGAAGAAAAGTATTTTCTCTGCCCATATGCTTCTACAGGTATTTGCATTCATATGGCAAAATTTAGTGAGACTGGGACCCTATTGTGTTACACAGCACAAGTGCATATATTTAGAAAGATTTTATAAGACAAGAAACCACTTACAGTAATATTAATAGACTATTACAGGAAATTACTTCTTTTGCTTCTGAGATGTTCATCTCAGCACAAATTTATTAGAAGGATCAGATATGAACAGGTCCACAACCTGTCAGGAATCTGATTGAGACTAAATATAAATCAATATTTCTCTGCAGACTGAACTCATTTGCTACCCCTCTGCTCCCATAGCATGGTACCTGCTGTTGAAATGCACTTCATCCTGATTCAGTTCCTTTCCCTATCATCTTTTCTGATTTTCCTGTAAGGAGACTCACCATACTTCACTATTGCTGTCTATGGCAAAGACACATCTGCACGACTGTCTTGGGAATCACACAGGAAAGTCATCCTGGGCCGCATTTTGGTTTGTTAAGCTTGTACAAGAAATCAGTGGCAGTTCTTTTCCTAGATACCATTTACTTTCTAAAGACCCTCTAGAAAGAGATTCTTGAGGGTCTTGAATGTCTCATTACTAGAAGAATACGTTTGGTTTTGGTAAAATTTAATGGAAATAATCTCAGATGGAATTTAATATTCATTAGAAAGCAGCTGTCTGCACCCAAGGCTTTTGTTAAGGGTGACTTCAGACGTTTTCTAAAAGAATATGGCAAACATCACAAGGCACTTGTGCTTGTGATAGTTCAGCAGAAGGACATGTTAACAGAAATTCAGGTTCAATATTGTTTCTGTTGCTGCAGTAGCTGTTTGTGACAGATGGCTACTTCTGAACATCCGTGTTACAATTTTGAGCTTTGGTCGGGGCTTTTTTATGCACCTTTTGCCAGAGCTGTAGGAATAAATTTTATCTGTTCTTTTGTTGAAACAGTTTTTCAGGGAATGATGTAGTGTCCTCCCAGGAAACCTCATCTTCCAATAGACTGGGCAGAACTAGAGCCCTTTGAAGCTGCTCTGAGCCCACTGTTGGAAACATCTGAAACTGAATATGCACTTTAAACTGAGAGATGATGGAAAATGGCTGACTGAGGCTTTGTCTGCACTGCCTTTGTACACAGGCTCAAACTCAGTCTGATTTTGAAGGAAGGCTCCATCAGGCTATACCACAACAGCACTTGCTGTGATGTTGTGGCAATTCCCCACCAGGAAACCTGCTCCTCTCCTCCACCCTTGGTCTGGGTTTGGAGGAGGAAATGCAGTGCAGGTGGTCAGTAGATTGGGTTTCAGCACACAGCAGCGTGCTGCAGCCAGCTCCAAGCTTGTGTGGCAGAGGAGACATAACCTTGCAGCCTGTGCAGGGCATACGAGGGGAATATTAATGGTTTCATGTGCTACAGAAGTCAAATACTGTATTAATAACGGATTTTAAAACTAGCCAGTGAGGTAGAGGGATGAGTTAATAAAAATCATTGAATGCCTCTGACTGAGAAATCTGAAGTCTGGCTGATAAAGCAAAAAAAAGGTCAACACAACTTTAGAGCCATGATAGAAGGATACTTCTTAATTTTGTTTCCAGGTTTCCAGATACAGAATATTTATGTTTACTCAATTTAAAATCTTATTTTTTTCTCTTTGAAGTAAGCTGAATTGAATTTTACTTCAGAGATTATTTCAAAAGAAAAAAGGAAATGGAATGCAATTATTAAGAAAAGTCTTTCAGGCACTCAGGGAAGATAAAGACAGGAGGTTAAAGACAAATGTGACAGAAAATTCCACATAACGTGTTTCTACTGTAGCTTTCAGGTAAAGGTGAAGCCAACAGAATGCAAAATGGATTTATATAGTACAATGTCAAGCTGCCAGTGAACCACAGATAAAATCCTATTAGTATAAACAGTGAGCATGCATGAACTCCTAGTTTTTTAATGATAGGGTTTCTGCTCTTGGACAATGAGCAAATGACAGCCTAAAGCAGATTTAGTAAATAGATTTATATGAAATAGATTTAGTCAGAAGCATTCTTCCAGCAGTAAAATAAATAATTCCATTAGCAGATCCTCAGTCACCTTTATTATGTACAAATGGTTATATCATCAATACACTCTGTACTAAGTATTCATCTGCATCGTCTTGCTAATAAAAATTCTTCTCCACAGGTACAGTGCTACAGATTGCAAAGAACATCATTCAGTAGAAGTGGTTTACAAATCAAACCTAGTGGGGCAAAGCAGTTTATTAGTGTGCATCTCATTCTGTGGTGTGTAGGATTACCCACATGCAACACTTGAGCTGCAAACATTTCCATTTGCAAAGGATAATGAGAATAACTTCAGGAACGTATACTACCCATCCTTACTTCACCACAGTAATACTCAGAACCTCGTGTTTAACCTCATGGCAGTCAATAGGGCATAGCAGTGAAAAAGTGAAATGACATGACTGACACAGAAATAGCTGCAAAAGCTTCCTGCTACATTCTGGTAGGGTATGGGATATTTTCCAACCGAGAAAATAGCTTAATTAATGCACTTAAAGGTAGGCTGACCAAAGCCCTGGTTAATGTACAATTGAGAAAACTTCGGAATGAACTTAATTAGATTATATAGTTCTTTTCTATTTCAAACTTCCTCAGCTTTAGGGCATTAGGTAAAATTACTGATCTTTTAATAAATTGTTTCAAACATGCCTTGCTGCATTTTTTATTATGCAAAATATATCTCATGTACCAGTGCATTATATGTCAGCTCATTAATTCAGGATTGCTTTAATATTAGGAAAAATTTTTCTCCCCATCAGTGAAAGAGAAATCCTGCCCACTTTTCCCAGTAGTAGGCAAAGAAATGGATTGCCAGTTGATTTTTTATCTTGTGCAATTCCATAAATACGCATGTATTATTTCTGTCATGATAGCAGGGAATTTCTAACCTGCAGTGGAGCATTCTCAAATAATAATTGAACATGGTTTCCAAATGATGAAACAATAAAACTAATTTGAGATTGTAATTTTTGCTTATTACTGGTGTCAATTCATTATGTGGCAACAGTTACATTGTTTTGCTACCTTTCTTTTTCATAGTAACAGATGTACGTAGTGGTCGGTGGCCCCCACAAGCAAATAATTTGAAAGAATTATTGTCTGCTACAAAAAAGGAGTTTTAGATGTTAGTGTATGATGATTCCCTTTGTTAAATTATTTTCTGAGTTCTCCTTAGAAAATGACTAGTTACAGAGGACTGTTACCCTGGGAGTTCAGGTCTTATATTTTTTCTACTGAGAATTTATATTAATGTTTGAGAATCTTTCTCTGCTTTGGACATTTCACCAAATTTGACTGTGGGAGCAGCAGACACTCATTAGAATTCGTTTCAGTACAGGTTTTGTCTTAATTCAGTAGGTATTAAGCCTAAATAGCACATGTTTTGGTAAGATTATGTAGGATGTTCCACCTGGCCTGTAGATACCAGAACAGAAAGCCTGAGTCTCCTATAGGTCCTGTGCTGCATCTGCCAGACTGTACAGACTTCTTGGCTGGCACTACACCCATGTGTTCAAGTCTAGATGTCCATATATGAGCTACAAGTTCCCATCATACCCACCACAGGTCTGGTAAACACAGCTATTAGATTTTAGAAAGTTATTTACCTCATTTGTCTGTAGATGCTTATATTTCTCTGCATAGATCTCTTGAGTTCATTAGATTCAGCTGAGCCCCAATGTTCCCAGAGAGTAGTATTATTTTGTTTTATGTTATACTGGAACAGCTGATTTGCAACACCTGCTTCTCTTATAGTTTCAAAAGAGAAGTTTTCATCAGATGCACTGACCTTTTAACTTGATGTTGGGTTTAGTTTATGTTTTTTGAACAATATTAAGCAGAATTATGATTCTTCAACAGACTTGTTGTTCTGGTTCTGATTTATATCCAGCTGGGATATGATGTTTTCTTTTATATGTCTCTTGGAAATACCTGTTCCTACTTGACTAGCCCAAATAGGCAGATTTGCATGTTTTTATAATTTTTGTGTTCTGTGTAAATTTTCTATATTAAATCAATGTTGACTCTTCTATCTACTGATCTGAGTTTGTTTTTCTGGGACATTGTATTGTAGTCTAAAATGTGTGGTGATAAGCAATGAGTTTTAATACCTTGCAGATGTTTCTGGCTAAAGTTGGAATTTTTCCTCTTTAATTTATGGAAGGTTTAATTAAAGTATTTCCCTTGGTCTAATCATTATAACATTAGTAATTCTAAGTTATTGTTTGAGCTCCTCTGTCATGTTCTGGGGACTACTTAAAAAAAATGCATCTTTCCATTTATGGAATATAGGGTTGATGTTTTACAGCTACTTGCCATTTATGACTTTAGAGCTGGTGGCTTCTATTAACTCTGGCCTCTCTGTATCACCCTGTAATTTCTTTTCTTAGTTTGACTTTTACAGCTAGAGCATTTATTTATCTTTCAGGTGTTTTTCTTCTGACCTTGAAGAGTCAATAAATACTGTTTTCAGTTAAAGTATGGAAACATTGCTTCAGGCTTCTCTTCCAATATTTTTTGTCTGTTTTTCTTTTATATTCTGGCTTTTAGAGATTACATATCGGACCATATGTTGCTACTTAATTACTTTTTTACTTTTTTATTTGCATTCTTTTTGCTTGTAAGCAATAGCTAGTGATTTAGGATGATGTACAAGCATTCATAAAGAAAACTAGCCAACCATTTCCTTCCCCACATTCTTCATACCATTTTTAATACATGCAACCATATCCAGTGTAATGAAAAATAATCTGTTTGTTTGAAATGGACATGTTAGTTTTACCACAGCTTTGGGTATGTTAGTTTTTCTCCTCCATTACTCAGCTGGAAAAAGGAACAAACAGGTACTTATTTACTTTCTGAGTTTTTCTTTGCTTGCACCTCATATTCAGATTGACTCAAGGCTTCCAACATGATGGAATCAAATACATTTCCATGCTGTAGTGTCCATTTTACAGTGGTAACCTTGGGCTGCCTGGAAATGATTTGTTAATCTCTGAATTTCATGTTTCAGTTGTCAACAGTACAATCAGCTGATGAAGTAAAATTCTGTCTTGGTTTTGGCTGGGATAGAGTTCCTTTTTTCTTAGTAGTGGAAAACAAAAGAAAAGAAAGGAGGGGATAAATGAAAGAATGTTTTAAAGAAAAAGTGGAGATAGTGCAAAATGGTCATGGAGAAAACAGCCTTTCCTTGCCCTCATATTTTTCCAGGCTCTATTTAGCAATTTTATGTAGTAATCCTACTTGTAAAATGTTACAGAGAACCTGCCTTACAGGATCATAAAGTTCAGGAGTTTAGGTGATTGACTGAATAAAGTAGGGATGCTAATTCCTGAGACGTGCACTGTGGCATAACTCCAGAAGAGCAGGCTGAGGGGCGGGATGCAGTACTGTGGCTGGGCAATAAGCCAATGAACGGCATCATTGTAATTGCAGATGAAATAATAATTATTTGTGATAGCTTGCTAATCAGTGAAAGCATGGAAAAGGCTGCTGACAAGCACCATCAAGGTAATTAAGGTGAAGCATTGAATTTGCATAAATTTACACTTTGATCACTGTTCACAAGACACTGTCTCTTGAAATAGACTTGGCTGGTTTCAAGATGAGCACTAAATCAAAGCGAAGGAGTGCAATAACTGCACAGCATCAATAGTGCTTACAAAATATAGATGCACCTTACATAGGCAATTATCTAAAGAATCTATTGTCCTTAATCAAAGGATGATACTCAAGTTACTTTTTGAAATTACCAAATAGTCCTAGTTAGCATATGCCATTCTGGTTGCAGCTCTTTAATGAACACAGAAAAATCATGAAGATGAGGTCTTTGGAAAAGACAACATTTGATTATTCACTTTTCTTAAAAAAAACCCCAACCTTCTAAATGAGGACAGCTGAAAGTATCATTTCTCATATTATTTTGACATACATATGCAAGCTGTCTTGGAAAGATGTATTTAAGAGGTTTCTTTAGGAGCTGCAAATGTGATCCTCTCATGATCTCAGGCTCTAAGTCACTGCCTCTGAGGGAAGGTTAAGCTCTAGTCCTTCAGGCTTCTATGCAGATTTCCTGAGTATCAGCTGCCAGAGTAATTCTGGTGGTCAGGTCTGCAGCCAGAGGTCTGTGTTCTGCCTTAGCTCCAGTTCTGAGATTCTTTTCCCTCTGGGAAAGAGCAATGGGTCTCTTGACAGTTCAGTCTCCTAAAGGAAGTATCAGTTTATGTAAAACAAACCACTGACTTCTCAAAGCATCCACGCAAAGAACAAAAATCTACAGTGTACGCATCTATTCACTCTTCCCTAAGGTTTATCACTTACTGGAAAAATCCTACTGAGACTTCTGCAGTCCTTTTTGTCAGCATTTCTCTACAGATCTTTTCATGAGATGACTAAGTTTCCACTCCCTTTTTGACTATGATTTTTTTAAAGCTTTTTTTTCTTCCAGATTTAGGGGGATCATCTTATTAAAAGTAGTAATAGGTTTTAGGCTAATTATATGGTCAATCACAATTTCTGAAAATTCAGATTTATATTATATTGCTGTTTGCTCTGATTTTAACTACCATTCTAAAGGAAGCTTCTCTTCCTCCCTTGCTGAGCATGTAATGTTGATGCTCCTAAGTTTTTCAGAATCAATATATCATAATGCAAATATTCTGTATGTGTCATGTGGATAATCACATATACACTTGAAATAATAATTTAGATTCTAAATCATTTTAGCCACCTATTCTAGATTTTTTTCTATTGCCTACTTGTGTTCTTACCTCATCTTCTACATACAGTTATGCTGCCTAAAATTAAAAGGCTACCAAAACTGCAATCTGCTTTAAAGTTTTTGCATCTTATTTATTTATTGCCTTTTATTTTATTTCTGTCTTTTGCATGGTCATTCACTAACAATGTTGTAAACCATGTCTGAATTTGCCCTTTTTTTTTATTTTAGCCATGCAATTTTTTTTTACCTAGGTACAAAATTTTAGTAGAAATAAAATGCATTTGTCTAGCACAGAATGTGCTTGGCATGTTTTTATATTGTACTTATTTAGAAAGACGATCTCTTAAAGCTGTTGCTCTGACACAACCATGGAGCACGTAGAGTTTGTTTTTGCAGTGCAGCAATAAACACATCCACTTAGGCACCAGAGATTTTATACTAGGGCAGATCTCTTGGCATGCTGTGCTTGTGTTCCAGGCAACCTCTACACACCAATTTAATTATTTGATTAAGAGCGAGTCACATTATTGTATGTGAGAACTTTCCATGCACAACTCTCCTGGTGATGCACATACTGTACATGTCTTAAAAGTGTCATCAGTTCTGTTGTTGTTTTTCATCTGTCTATTAATAAATAAGTCAAGCCGCTTTACAGAATACTAGAGAATTAGGACATGAGATACATATCAAATGCTGAAGCTGCCTTCTCTACTGTAAATCTGATGATCTTATCATATAAATATAACTCAGAAGTCATGTCTCA
>VWYI01048859.1:82182-130482 GCA_013399455.1 Anthoscopus minutus | reverse complement strand
ATGCTTTCCATGAAGAAATTCTCCCTGATGTCCACTTTGAACCTCCCCTGGCCCAGTTAAAGATTATGTCTTCTTGTACTATCACTGGTTGCCTGGGAGAAGCAGCCAACCCCCACGTAACCACATCCTCCTTTCAGGGAGTTGTAGAGAGACAAGGTCTCCCTTAAGCTTCCTTTTCTCCGGCTTAACTCCAGCTCCCTCAGTTGTTCCTTATACGACTTTTGCTCTCAACTTTCTACCAGTTTCATTGCCCTTCTCTGGACAAGCTCCAGCACCTCAATGTCATTTTTGGACTGCACCAGAACTGGACAGAGGGCACAAGGTGTGGCCTCACCAGTGCTGAGTACAGAGGGACAAAGAGTGCACCTGTCATGTTCTTGTCCTATCATGACTATCTCATTCATCAATTTTTTATAGATTAATATTAGTCTTAGATTACTGTTTAGAAGTTTATTTTGATTAGATTTTATTCTGGCTATAACTACTAATAACTTTAGTTAGTATTTCACTGGCTGTTCTCATTTTCTTCTTCAAAATTATTTAATCAGACCAATCCTGTGAGTTTGGATGCTAGAAAGCAAAAGGACAGCCCTGTCCCTGACAGACAACTGTGATTCAGTTTTAGAATTTAACTGTTGAAGTAGCTGCGCAACTTTTCCTTTTAAAGGTGTTTTCAGACTGAACTTCAGAAATAAAGACAGGACTAATGGCCAGATTTTAGCCAATTAAAAAACAAAACAACCAATCAACCAACCTGAAGTCCCTAGAAAGCAACTGGCTACATGCAGCAGATGATTTTCAGAGATGAAATTCCTGTTTCTGAAAGCCAGCTTGGCAGTATGATCTCTCCTGGCCTGTACATAAGTCAGCTGCAATGCAGGCTTCCCCATGGAGTCTCCGATACACCTCCCCCACTATTGTGTCAATATGTCTGAAATGCTTCTGGAGATGCAAGGATAGTCCACTTTTGTATTTATGTAAACTTTTGGCATACCCATATACAAGAATAAAAAGACTTACTGCCTGCCAGGCTACTGAACTCTCTGTCAAGAAGCAGGAAGACCACAGCTTGCTCATCAGCAATGATATGCTATATACACAGAAACAGCTTCAGGCTTTCCTTCACTGGGAAAAAAATGCTTTAATTTCACTAAACTAGTCTGTTAAAAACAAGGCAGTTGTAGTTTTAACTAACAACATCTGTTAAAGTAAAATAAATAAATAAATAAATAAACAAATGTATACACGTTACATACCTCAACAAAAACGGCAGATTTTTTTTTTTAAAAAACTACTTTGTCCATAGTTAGATTGTTCTGTGACATAAAGACACTTCTTTCCTCCTTTGTAGACCAAACCAAACCAGGAGTACATACAAAGCCGTGGCCTAGGGCAGAATAACTGAAAATGCAGACGCCCATATTTGCTGCCAGCCTGCAGACAGCAGCTGCTGCCTGCAGCGCCTCATTCGACAGTGACAGCGGCTGCACTGACGTTCCACGTTAGACAGTCATACTGCTTTGTTCCCGCAGGGGAGCCTCTCTGTTTAAGGGGATACCATTAAGGATGGCAAGCCCAAACATGACCCTTTATTTTTGTCTTTTTTGTATAATTCTTTGTGAATATTTATCTGTATTTTATGGAAGAATTAATTTAATGCCACTAAAGCAGCACACAAACAAGTAATAACCTAAATAAATGCCAGGCACGTAGTTCACCAAACTGCTGCAGTACAGAGCACTGGTTTGAAATCTACAGCTTCATTAAATCTACAGCTTCATTCCTCTCTGACAGTCAGCCAAGCCCCACAGACTGAGTCATTAGCATACATGCAATGCCCCAGAGCAACCCAAACGAATGTCTCTGCATCCAGATGGTCACTGTGATGCACAATGCCCACAGCAGTGCCACCTCCTTGGCGTGGAGGTGTCACACAGCAAGAATCCCAGTTGGGAAAATATTCATACCTATAATGGTAGGTTGAGAAAAGGTCCTGTGTAAAGGCGTTTGAATGCCCATTCTCTGTGGGACCTCCCCTGCTGTGACAGACCACTAGTGCTTTATCCTAAACAGGCAACTTAATCCCTTTGTTATCCTAGCTATTGTATCCTTATGGGCTGGGGCCACACCCCCTAGTCCCACTCTGGCGTGGTAACTGCAAATGATACGAAAGATGATGTACTGTGTCTTATTTAACACACTTGAGAAATCCTTCACCCCACTGCTATGCCCTTGTGCTATCAGAACATTGCAAAGTGTCAGAAAGACATGTCTAGCAGGTCAGCAGTTGGAGAGGAATCTGCTCCTGTTTGTACTGGCACAGAACTGCTCTTCTGTCCTGTGACCAAGGACACCGTACCCTCCTGTGTGATGTTCGTGCGTCAGATGAACACTTGGGTGGATTCCTGGAGGAACTTCCACTCTTGATTGTGATGCTTCCAGTTCAGATCTTGCTGCTTTTTATGTGGCTGCTTACTTCCATCATTGGGAGCTTTTCTCCATTTAGTCACACAGGCAGCCTGATTATCGCCCTCTGCTCTGTACAGCTTATCTGGAGTTATCACTGCAGACCAAGCAAGCAGCAGAGGATGCAGAGAATAGCCAGGCTGATACATGTTCCAGAGTCAGAGCTCTGCTTTCTCCGCTCATTTAACCCTTAGCAGACCTTTGCTTCCACCCACAGCTTATAAAACAGATGGACTGCCAGGCCTCATGTCCTTGTGGATCACACACGGGATCTTCACACAAAAATTGCCAGCTATTTTGACATTTCTCAGCTACTGTATTCTCTTTGATAACCTAAACAGTCTGAGAGTATTTGATCAGCAGATGGTTTGAATGACTCATGATTACCTACCCCGATGAAAATACAGAGGCACAATTTACTGTTGCCACTGCAACAGTCCTAGATACCTTAATAATGACAGTAATGAATGCAGCTGACAGGAAAAAACGTTAGTGGCACCAGTATTTTCCACATTCAGTAAATGTTAAATGCATCTTCTTAGCATCTTTCAATATTCCTAATCAGGATGCTTTTATTTTCTTTTGTGACCAGCACTATTTTCATTGTGCTATGTCAGTTCAGAATCATTGTGACTCTTGCTAGGTATCTGTAAACCAGTGATTTATGCAATTGAGGTTCTGCCTGGGACGGAATCTTGCAGCAGTTTTTCCTTCTCTTATAGCAGAGGTCTTACAAGTGGAGTCCGCTGCCATTTTCTGACCTCCTTGGAGTTGTAATAGATGCCCTTCCTCTCAGAACTTGCTTTCTAGTGGTGTCCTCATCACAGAAGCCCTTACTTCATTCGTAAAATTGCAGCTAACACATGAAGTAAAAACATATCTGGTCTCCTTTTTCTACTCCCATCCCGGAACTTTTAAAATATGTAATTGAGTATATTTTTCTTTTGCTGCACTTGCACAACCACAACTCATCAACATCAAGACTATATCCTCTTAAAACTTCATGTACTACCATATGGGTACTTCCACATTCAAGAGAGTGCAGCAGGAAATCCAAATACATGACAGCTTTCCAAAACGAGCTCCCAGTGGTAACATGAAAGCTGGCATTTGCTGGAGTGATGACATATTAAATCATATCATCACTGCAAATTGCAAAATCACTAGGCTAATGAGTGGCATGGTAAACAGGAAAGGTTAAGGGAGTTTGATAATCTTTCCAATGACCATCTTGAAAACCTCATGGCTTTTTAGGCTACAGACCTTTTGAGTACAAGACACTTTTTCCTAGAGTTCATTCTTACCCTCTCTCATCCTTCTTCCCTGCTCGGTCAAACCTTTAAAAGAGTTACCTAAGGGCTATACAAACATGGAAAATCCCCAGTATAGCTATATATTTTCTCTGACAAACTCACCGACTTTGTGTTGTTTTCACCTTAGGCTCCTGCTCTAGGCTGAAACATGATGTAGCATGTTTTAGGGGTCTGCTCAACATCTCTCAAAGCATACACAGAGAGGAAGACCTCCTATTTCTCCAAGGAGGTCAGAAATATCATACTTTAATTTTGTACCACTGCTATGTACTTTCACAAGAATTTCCCTTCTCCTGTACTTATCAAAATGAAATTTTTGACAGCTCTAAGAAGTTCTAAAACTAATCTGGGATTTCCATCTAATTCTGGGAAGCACATTTCTTGGTCTAGGCAGAACACTGGTTCTCTTCCACTGCCAATTTCTAAGCATCTTGAATTGATCCTCTAAGTGTAAGTTTCACCTTGACCAAACACACCAAAGTCAGCCAATTTTTCACTGAGCTCCACCAGACTGTGGGTAGCAACTGTTCTCTCTGTAGTTCAGCTTATTTGCTTAATAAAGCACCTTATCCTTTTCAATAGGGGAATATATTGTAATTTTGAAGATCCTTTAATTTCATATTATATACAGTGATCTTCATATGAAAGGGTCTAAACAGTAATGTTGCATCAAAATTATTTTCACCAAAAAGGAAAGAAATCCATTATCAAGAAAATTTGCAATACTCTATCTCTCTGTATTCCACATGCTTTTCTCATAGCACTTCACAGACCTTTCCTGGGTGCTTCAGGGATCAAGCAGGGCATTTTAGCTCCGATGAAAAGAGATGGCTTGGATTCTTCTGTGAATACATTTTTTTGTTAAGTATACCCACTAATTATCCCCAAAGTACATGAAACACTACTGCTTCTACCCCAGCTCAAATAATATGAGAGAGTCTTCACTGCATGTACTGCTTTTCCTATCTGGGTCACACAGCCCAAAGGGACTCTAATAATCTTTCAGGCGTCCTTGGTTATAAAGATCTTTCTCTATTTCTGGTTCTGTAAATTACACTGGTCAAAGCTGAAGAGTGTTTTGATCTCAAACCATTTTGCAAGCATGCAGCTCATATGCAAGCTCATATCTATCACTGACTCTAACTTGGAGATCAGTCCTGCTTTGAGGGATGTGTTGGTCCCGTCAAATCTCAACTATTCTATGATTTCTGTTTTAAATCTGAAATCACAGATTCTTCCACTAATTATAGCTTTTAGCTAATGGCAAGGACTAAAAAATTTGACAAGATGAGGAAAAGCTTGGCAAATTCCCTTCATGTACCTTCAGATTTCTTCCCCATTCCAGAAGCTGTGTGGACACAGCTACCTGGGAGACTATCACTGTATTCAGTAACTACGTAAAATCCTTCCAACTTCCAAACCAATGAGATAGGAAAGGTGATCCAGGGCTGCAAGAGACAAACCACCAAAGACTGTCAAATTCACGAGTCATGTCCAGCCTGTAAGATGTCTCAGATCACTTTTTAGTTTTGAAGAAAGAAAGGCCAAGGTGCACTTAAACTCTCATGACTGCTTGTGAACAGCTCAAGGCAAGTTCAACAGTTCACAAGTTCAAATTGCCACTGGTGCTGCCTGAGCAGGATGGGTGGGCTTCAAGCTCCTGCCCTCCTGAGCATGCAGTCAAGCCTTTGGAGACCATATCTCAGGCACCTAACAAAGTGTTACACCCAAAGGAGTTTGGAGAGCCCTCTCTTATCTCGGGTTTGTATTTTTAAAAAATACATTCATTTAGAAAGTAACAATACCAGCATGCAGTCAATCCTCAAAATCTACTGTAAGTGCAACGTGAGACTACATTTTCTCTCCAAGTATCCTGAAGTTTCACTGATGAATTTGTCAAGTTATTTGAGCTCCTGTAACCCTTTCATAACTCAGGTTTATTCTGGCATTTGACAGTGGTGTAGCTAAGCCTCTCTGACCTGCTTCTGCAATATTTTCAATGGCCCCGACTCTATGGGGAACAACAGGAACCTCAGCAGCTACATATATTGGTTTAAAGTTACAACTTCAGGTACTTTCTGTAACCTCTCTTTGGCAGACTGTTGCCTGAGAAACTAGTGTAACATCATTGAGGAATTGTGGATGTATTTAACTGAGAAACTAGTGTAACATCATTGAGGAATTGTGAATGTATTTAACTGCTCTCAGCGTTTTGGGATGGCAGTGGGCTATTTATGCTCAAAAAAGGAGCATTTTGGTCATCTGCTGGTTCAGTAGAGCCTAGTCTCACCAAGGCTCCCTCCTTGTGCTGCTGCTCCTCTAATTACCCCATGAACAAGCCTGGAGAGCCAACATGCTCAAAACCAACTACCTGCAGGAGTGGTTGGTTGGCTCTCCCACAGCTGGAATGAGTACCCATGCTGGGAACAGAGGAGACAGGCACATCACCCAGGACAGCAGCATTCATGCCAATCAGATTGTCCTTCATCTCCATGTTTGTGGTCTGTGAAGTGCTATGATCTCCCATTTCTCTACTGCTGGATGCAGCTGTTTTGCACAGGTTTATAAGACTACTTCTCTGATGCCATAAAATCACATTATCTTGGGGTAATCTTTCCGATTTGTTGCATTTTGGCTGGAACAAAGTGCCTAGGAACAAAGGCACTTCGTGAACAGACTGAGCAGAAGACAGTACAGTGAGCCTGGCACAAGCACAGAAGCTTTTCCTGGCACATTTAAGTGAGCAAGGTTTCCCAATGCCCACAGCAGTCTTCAGCTTCCCCACAGAGAGCAGCCTTCTAGCATTAACCTTGCAGCAGAGGAAAGCTCCACTTGCCCTTTGGTTTTGTATTTCTCTGGCCCTTTGGTCAGCTCTTCTTTATTTCAGAACCCTTCTGGTTCCCAGAGTGCAGTTGCTGATCTACCAGACAGGGACCATCATGAGCGTCTCCCAAAAAGCCTAGGCTGGAAGAGTATTTCCCAGACAACCCCCGCTGTAACCCTCACAGTTTAGTACTGCTGTTAGGTTAAAAAGCCCCAGCATGAAGAAATGCAGCAGTACTGAGAACATCACCACGGACTTTGATAGATCTGGGGCCTTGTAACATCACTGGGACAAGAACTATGGACGTATGTGTGTGATTCCCTTCCTCACAGCTTCCTACTGAGCTTCTCTGGGTAGCTGAAGCACACGCAGTGCATATTCTCAGACATGCACGAAATGGCTCTCTGAGCCTCCCTAGTTACTTTACAGGCTCTAAACTGCATCCTGTCCCGTTTCTTACCAACACACAGTCAGATGTGATGGAGCTGCACTCCCCTGACCTCTCCCAGCACTGATAAGCCCCACTGACTGTGGCTGTTCTCACAGTTCAGTTTAGTTTGTGCCTCTGTTGTCTCTCCTAGAGGCCTGCAACTGCCAGTATTCCTAGTTAGACAAAGAATGCTTGCTGGTTATTTCTGCTAGGCTCTCCTCCCTGAGATGAGGATGTCCTATTTGTGGGGACCACCTCATCATTTGTTCAGAGGTCCACCACTTCTCTACTTTGGCGCACCCCTGTAACACCATTTCACCTTAGAAAAGACTTAATTCTCAATTTTTATCAAACCAGACTACCTCCTATAGAAGTGATACAATTATGGTGAGCAGACAAATCTTTCAGGTCAGCAGGAGTGGTGGCATGGGATGGAAAGCTGCCCCCCACACTGCCCTGGCAATGCATCTGACAGTGATCAGCACAAAAACACTGAAGATGAAGTGTCTCTGACACATATAATTCCTGTGGGGATTACAGAAAGGACATGAGACCAATGGAAAATACTGACCAAGACCCAATGGCAACTACTCTACCCTCCCACAGTGCCCTTGCACATTCACTTCTCAGGGTTTTTGCTTTGCACACATCTTTGCACACACCTCGCTCATCATGCACTGGGAGCGTCAGCAGCTGTTTGTGCATCGCCTGCTGCCTCATCCCCCTTTATGGACTATTGTCACCGGCTGTTTGTCTTTCCCTGCATCCAGGAGGTGATAAGCAGATGCCTGTTCCTACAAAGGCTCTCAGACTATCTTTTACTGCCCTTCTAACTGCTGCTAAAAGCAAAAAGAAAAAAGCAGGATTGCCAAAGGAGAATTGTTTTGACATTTAAAATATTTTGATACTGAGAGAGACTAAAGGTTCTGAACCAGTATTTGCTTTTGACCATTTTTCTTGGCTTTTTGATCAGAGCAGAGAGAAAAAAATCCTAAATACTAAGTGTAAACAGCAGGATTAAAAAAAACTGTAATCTGCTCATTTAATGCTTTTTGGACAGCAGCAGCAGCAATGCCTTTTGTTGTTTTTCCAATGTCCAAATAATGTTGACTCTTTTTTATTTTGTCCTATTTGACGTTCTAGCCAGACAGGAACATTAACAATTAGTATCACTATTATCATTTGACATCCTGGAAATATGAAGAAGACAGGAGGAGGGGGAAGACGAAAAAACCTCTTAGCATTTTGACTGGAGTAATTTTGATACTTCCTTCCTTCTCTGAAAGCAAAGCCACTGTTCCTCCAGCAGTGGTGTGGGCAGGGCTGGTTATGCAAGCACTGACCTGCACAGGCAGGTGAGCAGGGCAGCACCACTGACCCTGCTCTCCTCCTGCCTGCCAGCACCTGAGAGCAGCAGGCAATGGGACAGCCTGTCCAGCCTGAACAGGAACTCGGGTGGGAGGTTCAGGCCTAAGCAGAGGCACAGGGGAGCTGGCCACCACACTGCCTTGCTCTTCATCTGGCCAGAGAGTTCAGGCAGAGACTGACCACAGCCTCTGCTTGAACTGATGACACTGAGTCAGGTTCTGTTTAATCCCATTTTTAAAACTAAGAAATGTTTCTAGACCCTTCTGGAAAACTGGTAGTGGCTGTTATGGAAGCTCTCATTGCCCTTTTCTAAATTGCGGGAACCATGGAAACAAAAGCAGCCACAGCTGTTGGTGCATAACCCCTGTGACTTTAGCCAAAGCACCTTGTAAACCAAGAAAGGACCACGAAAATTAACAAGACTGAACAACCTGAGTGTATACTACGGCTTTCTGCAAGAGGGCAGGTAGGGCACAGATTTTATCTCAAAGCCTGTTCATGTGCATTTTGCAGAAGCAGAGCCCACGGACACAGATGCTGGAGCTCACAGATCTGTCAGGGCGAAATAAATGCAGCTACAACATTTGGCATCTCTGTTCATGGTCTGATGACCCAGAGCTGCAGACATGTTTACAACTCTGCATGAAAAATGCATCCCTAAACAAAAGAAATATAAAGGCAAATTTTGTTTTTATGCTGCTTGACCTTGACGGGGTGTTGTGACAGAGGAGGAGGGAGCTGCCAGAGCCCGGCCACAGGACCAGTTAACCCTTTGGGAGTGAGGGGTTCAGCAGCCAGGAAGGCATAACTGTGAGGTATCCCAATCCTCTTATCACTTCCTAGGAAGAGATGAACTGCAGAACAGGTCCCAGCCTAGAAGTGTAGAGACATTACACCATGCTGGATGTGACACTGCTCTACAAAAGCCATTGCTTCATATCCAAATAAGACAGGTTTTCAAAACAGTATTGTTTTGTGCACAAAATACAGCGTGAACCAACTGTTTTCTATTTGCCAGTCATCTGATAATCACAGGATCAGACTGGTCTCCACACAGCCACACTGTCACCAGCAACATTATTTATACATAACCTCCCAGCCTTCCTCTGCAGCCAGATTTGCCAGGCAGGTAATTGTTGTTCCCATTGAAGCAAAACTGGATTGCTTTCAATGACATGCATCTGCACTGCTATTACACAGCAGACTGCCTCAGTTAAGATTTTCCAGCACAAAGATAAGGAAAAAAAAAATAAATGATCCTTTTATTTTGCATTTTTCACCTCATATTTAGAATTCCACCTAATTTAATTGTGGATTCTACAGTCATTCGGCGGGAGGGGCAGATTGCAGAGAAGCCTCCTTTTTCCCAGAAACAAAAACGAAGTAAATGAGATAGACATGAGATAGCAGTCTTTTCCTGCTGGTTAAATCACTTTCTCGCAGCTCTTCCCATGTAATACTGCAGCATTCTCAGTCCCCAAATGTACCATCTGAGTAGTGCATTCATTAGAGTCTTTGCAACTCCTGATCACTGACAGATGTGATCTTATCAACTGACACATTCAAGCAAAACTGCTTTTTTCCCCCCAATCTTCCACTGGCCTGAATTCAGCAGCGCTGACAGCCCTATGCTGCCTTGCGGCTTGCATCAAGGATGCACCCACGGTTAGGAGGTAGATGCTTCCCCTCCAGCATCTTTCATCCACTCATAAACATGCTAGGACCACAGCTTTTAGTCAACAACCTATGGCAAAGAGAATGCAAGTGTGGCAGGTACAGCAAGGATAAAACAAGAGCTGTTCTCAACAGGAAAAAGGATGTAAATGGGATGCATTTACTTACATGACGATTCAGTGCCAAACATGGCTCGCCCCAGATGCTGCTATTTTAAAAAGGAAAGAAGAAAAAGGAGTGGAAGACAGAGGGAGTGTATGACAGAAGGGATGAGACTGCTACACAGCAGGGGTCATGAAGCCAGACAATGCAGTCCAGGCTATCCAAGCTGCCAGATTCTCCTCTGTCCTCCTCTCCTCTGCTCAGTACCGCAGACAGCTTTTCCTTGCAACCGCAGTGAAGGTCCTTCTTCAGGAAGCAAAAAGCAGGAGCTTCTGTTTTAAATCCGAGTGATAAGGGCAGGCTGGCGTCCTTTCTGTGATCCCGGCGGGCAGAGAGAGGTACCAGCCACCAGATACTGCAATCCCCAGCCCCTGCTCGCCGTAAGACAATAGCGGAGCTTATGCACACACGGGATGACGTCAGGACACTGCAAAGACTGACTGCTGCTAACCCAGAGGCTCAGAGGGGGCTTGGACAGAGCACAGCGATTCACATGGGAATTCCTTTGTCACAAAAAGCAGAGGACAGAGAGTCAGACATGTATTTCCCTCTGTGATGCTAAAGCTCCCACCCAGGACTGTAAAGCTAGCAGGAAAATATCTGCCTTGAATTCATGTTCCTTTTCGCAGCTGCACAAGATGCAAAGCGTCTCTGTGCACACAAAATAAATTTCAGGGACAAATATCCTAGTAAATGCCACTTAAGTGTTTTCAGCAAAAAATAACCCCAAATTTCTATCTCTAACTCCCTTTATTATTTTTTTCCTCAAAGAAATACTTAACACCTGGGCCAGTCTACACTCCCCACATAATATTCACATCAAAGTGTTAGCCAACTGTCTCATTTACTTAAATTTATTGTCAGAATATGCCTTAACAATGCTCTAACCACAATAAATGAGTCCCACATCTAAATAAAAATAAAAACCCCAAAGCACACTGAATTCAATGATAAAAAGGCATCCTAGCAACCAAAGAAATATTGTTCTTAATTTTTCTTTATTCTTCAAAACCAACTAGATCTACTGTGCATCTGCAAGTGCGATTTTTAGTGCACCGAGCGTATTTTTTCCTTACATTTAGTAATTGAAAAATGTTCAAACATAGAAACAAAGCCCTAAGCTCACTCCTTTGGTCCTCTCACAGACAAAAGGAATCGCCTGTCTCGTGCTGGTGAGAGCAGCCAAGCAGGAAGCTGAATGCTGGAGGCTATGAGACATTGGGGACCATCCACAGAATGGCTGTCCAGACTGGGAAAAACCAAGACAAGTTTCTGCAAAGTCTCACTGAACATGTACCTGCAGTTCCCAAGACCTCAGTCACTGAAAGGTACTGCTGGTGGATGAGGAGAAAGGAGATATACGAAGGTCCATTAAGGAAAGCACTTAAAGTCAAGCAACCATTCCTCCTCCCTTTCTCAGTTTTTGTGGGCTAACCACTCCCAAACACTCCTGCTGCTCTGCATGCCGGGGGCGTTTGTGCTGTTTGCAGAATACCCAGTG
Organism: Anthoscopus minutus; assembly: GCA_013399455.1. Classification (NCBI taxonomy): domain Eukaryota; kingdom Metazoa; phylum Chordata; class Aves; order Passeriformes; family Paridae; genus Anthoscopus; species Anthoscopus minutus. The sequence continues at coordinate 118,744 of VWYI01048859.1, read as the reverse complement.
CCACCATGAGCAGCAGGTCAGACAAACAAGTACTCATGAAGGCTGGCAGCACCTGCCAGCTGAGGAGCTGAGCATGCTGAAATCATTAGGGAACCAAGGAGCTGTTGGCTGGGACCACTGCAGCCTGAAGGACAGACTGGAAAGCAACCTATGGGGTTCAGAGCCACAGCAGTTTGCTGCCAGGCCAGTCCCTCTGGTCCTGGGGATGGGGAGCATGGTCCCAAGCTTGTAGAGTGTGTATGCCCACAAACATCCTTATGTACCTTCCACAGCCCTGTGCTGTAAGACAGGAAAGACTGCAAAAGGCTGCACAGAGCCTGATCTTGTGCTTCCCACAGCGGCGGGGGGCACCTACAAGGCACACCAAGCTACTATCCTGGTAACATTCCATCGGTAGAAAATGGTTTTCAGCTGTTTCCCTGCTTTCCACTCCACACACTGAACAGTCACTTTGCGTTCTGCGCACGCCATAACAATAGTTAGGGCCACCAAGCTCATGGCAACATTTACTTGTATTTCATTGCTGGAAGAAAGTTATGAGAGAGGCCATATCCTGTGGTGAGGCATCTCACAACACACTTTCTAAACAGATTTTAGTCTCTGTCGATAAGGAGGACAGCAGTGCTCATAATCATAGTGACTCAAACAACCTACAGATGTCTTAAATTAACCAGATGTCCTCAAATCTGTACTTAAGCATCTGAATTACTAGCTTGGCTTGTTCAATTATCATGATTATTTGCAACCACGTGCATAGATGCACAGCACCAAGGAGCCATTTCCAAATTGATTTTGACCATGACAGTGGCACAAATTCTCTGACAAGGACTAGCTTTTCTGTTCCCAGTTATTTTGACTATTTGGAGCAGTCAGTCAAAACAGGTTGATAAGAAACTTTGGTGCATCAAACAAACTAAGTTCTGGCTGGACTTTCCAGCAACTGGACTTTCCAGCAACTGAGGCAAGTTCACAAAAGAAATGTGTCTATTATGTATCTGTAAGCCTCCAAGCATCTTTAAACACAGGTCTCTGGAACAAAATCCCAAGTGCACTCATGCAGTGGCTGAAGAGTAAGTTCTGCTCTGATGAGCAGATCTGACCTTCCCACAGCATTGTTTCCAAGGAAGAGACAAAACCTCAGGGCTTTTCCAACAACATCCTTGAAGGTGTCAGAGCCCAGGCCCTCTGCCAAGCTCTCGTTACACTGACGCACATAGGTGAAAAAATCTCCAGCCAGCATTGCTGTGATTTGCTTACAATGTGCACAAGACATTGCTCAAGTGTTAGATTAATTTACAACATACTTCCATACATTATGCCACAAACCAGCATGAAGTATTAAAATCAGCAATAATATATGCTACACAAAGCTGTTTCCTGTACATTCACATTTTCCAGAGAAAGGGATGTGCTTCTCAACCACTGCCGCTCTTGGAGCAGATATTCTTTATTCCTTACGTTATCACTGCAGAAAAATAATACTCATATTTTACTTTGTTTTGTAAGGACATGTGTCTAAGCCCTAAAGCATAGTTTGAGTTTTAATAATGATGCTGGATAATGAAACGTTAAATTTTTTATGATGAAAATTTCTGCTTTAGAGTAATTGCTCTCTATAAGAACAGTGCAAGCAGGAAATCTGAGCTACCAAGAGAGGCAGCTTTGTACACATGCCTTATGCTGATCCATTAAAGCATAAATTTTTGTTCTCTCTTGTCACTAGAAAAACATTTCATTTTGCATTTAACCTCCTTTTTCACAGGAGGAACTCTGGAAGCAGGAAGTGAGTCCATCCCACCTGTGAGGTTCTCTTGTCCTACTGGCCTGAGCAGCAAGACAATTCTCACCTGTGTCCTCCCCGGAGCAAGGGAACAGGTCCCACACCTTCAAGTCTTTAGAGGGGAAGTACAGGAGAATTTCAATAAGCCTCAAAGATAGGTAAGAATTTTTATTACATTAGTTAAACTTGCCTTTCTTTATTAAGGTCTCCTGTTCTGTAAGCTTTTTAATGCCTGAAAACTGATTTTTTTTAAGCCATTGAAAAACTTAATCTGTGTAATGTTCTATTGGAAACCTCTGAGTGACTCTGTAGTAGTGTTAGTTAGCTCCCTCCTAAAAATGCAGTAAGACCCCCAGCAACTCACACTGTGATGGTCTCCAGCTTCTGTAGGTATTTGTCAGTTCTGGCAACAGCTGCCACACTGATCATTGGTTAACATGGTACCCAGAAAATACTGCAAGGTGGTTTTTTATGCTCCAGAAAAAAATGAAATCAAAGAGCAGTGTGTATTACAGAACTGCAGCTCTTTGGCTTTATGCTTTGCTCAACTTTGGTGATCCTAATAATCTTTAACAAATATCTCTTGAAAAGCTGGCATCATCATTACACCAATGTAATCCAGTGTGGTGCAACAACTTCAGTTTCTCATCTCACAGGGTCATGAATTTAAGGTACAAACAACCCCCAAGCAACCAAAACAAATACCCTGCACTGATGCTGTACCATCAGTACCCCAGTGCAGAGGTGTTTCCCGTTACCTCCATCACTAAATGAAGCTGCTGTCCCAGAAATGGCAATTTTGGAGCTGTGGCAACAGGGAGTGGGACCATGGCCAGCTGGGATGGAGGACAGCCCTGACAAGCCCTTCCCAGCAGCAAGGGTGGCAGCAGGGCACAGGTCCAGTGGGGTCTGCCAGCTTGGACTACAGAGCATTCAGAGCCAAGTTAAGCCAAGACAGATATGTTCCACTGGAATGAAATGTCTCAAGTGGTACAATTGTGCAAATGCCAGCAAGTTTTCACACGGAGCTGTGACAACCAGAAGCAGCTCGGGGAGTAAGGAAGGCTGACACAGGACCACACCACACAGCTGAGAGAGGGAGACAAAGGGACTGGCTAGCCACACAGTGGAAAATATTTTTGAACATCTGAGCTGTCTGAAGCCCTTGTTGTTCTCCTCACAGCCTGGTCTTATCACATTTTGAGGTTTTCCACCTGCATTCTCTCTTTGCAATATACCATTCCTTTGTTATGCTGGCACAGAAAGGAAGGAGACTGCTGGAAGAAAAGAAGTTAAGATCTTTGTCCTGTTCAACACAGACAAAGGATTTTATACTAGACTAATCTGCAGACTGCAAGGATGTTTTTCTCTTTTCATTATTATTTTTTCTTGTGCTGATTTTGAAAATATTTCTTTACAGTTTATATTGCATTTATGAACTCCATTTCATGTAAAGATTCTTCTTCTATATCATTTTTAGGCAATTAACGCCTAGAAAAATTAAGCTTTTGAGTAAACAAATACGTGCATACACACACAAATAACAAGACAGACTGAAGAATAAGTACTTTTTTCCACCAAAAAAAATTTTTATGTCTGCATTGGTCCTTACCTGAGAGATGAAGTTCAAAAGACAGACTGCTTTTCAAAAAAGAGATACAAAGAACCACAATAATCAATTATTACATTTCTGTCATACCTTTCAACATCTCTTTTAGTGAAGATCTTAGCTTCACCACAGCTCTGTACATGATTACTGCAAGCCATTCACTAGAGGCAGCAAGAGGCAGTTCACACCAGATGATCAGCCATTAAAAGAGGAAGTTCTGTGTGTTTTTCTCTCCCAGGCCACCCAGCCATCTGAGGCACATCTAATGGACAGGAAGCTCCAGCACTTATGAAATGGTGGAGTATTACACACAGAAAACTGTATGTACAGAATATAAGAATATTCATATATGCATTCCTCCATATAAGAAAGAAAAAAAGAAAATATATTAGCCCAGCTTAAGCACCTAATTCTAGAGTACAACTGAGATGGTGGGTCATGGGCAGATTTCTTTGCATATCTGGCACCTAGTATCAGGGAGTAACAGAACAGAATGGTATTCCCATTCCCTACAGCAGAGGATACAGAATGAATCATCACATTTCAACAAGTTCCCTCACATTATTCAGTGTGAAACTGGTAAAAAAAGGCAAAAATTATTTTTTAAGTGGCAGTGTACAGCTCACCTTCTGTATAATATTGCCAAAAGATTAGGATGGTGATTCACCTTTTTGTTTCAGTTTGGTTAGTTTGGTTTTCAGTTTGGTTGGTTTCCTTTTAAACAGAACTGTTAACCCACAAATATCTAAGACAGTTACCAACACAGTGTGACAATCTTCTTCCAGTGTGCAAATGACACCTCAAACCCAACTGAAAGATGTTATTTTTGAAATAACAGCAAACCCCATGGCTCATCAGAGCATCTGTAATGTCTTGTTGAACTCTGAGAGCAGTTTGTTCTCCCAAATGCATGCAACTGTGTGATAAAATGGGGCTGCTACTGTATCTGAAAAATGTTGCAGCAGAACACACTACCTTTCAGTATGATCCAAAGAGAACTTAGAAACAAAGCAAATAAATCTTCAGTGTTATGTGTTAAATTAATTTAAATCACCAGTTATTTAGATAGCTTTCTAAAAGAACACAATATTAGAAGAAAAATAAGGTGTTTATTTTCTACACTGAGGGAATACTTTGTTGTTGTTGTTGTTGTTGTTGTTTGTTGTGTCGTTTTTGGTTTTGCTTTTTTTAAACCCTAATTTCAGGTCATTTCCAAGGATCTATGCCACAGGCCTGCAAATGAGGTAGCCATGAGAGTTTCTAATGTCAGAGTGAACAGAGGTGGATAATAAATTTTTAAAAAGGATTGTAAACAAACTGTCACGATTTTTATGTGACTCTGAGGGATCAAAAATTAGGATTAAGGCCAACTCATAATAAACCAGTTGCAAACTGGCATGAGAGGGAACATGTGTGCCCCACATAAACACAAATATCCAACTGATACATATAAAAATGAGTCAGAGAGACTTAGAGGAGTAGTAAGTATTGCCAACATTGCATTAAAATCTGCATTAATGTCTGATCTAAGGTCAAATTTTCATGATTAACAGAAAGTTTGATTGTTGAGAAAGGAAGATCAAATTTAGATTACTTCTTAGCCTGAGTAAACACAGTATGAACATTCAATCCGACATTCCAGATAGCCATGATTTCATTATAAATACGGGAAAAATGATGGACTTCTAAGCCTACAAGGGAATACTCACAAAAGAAGGTAATCATATCCCAGATGGATGGGTGAGTGCTATGTTAAGCAAATTTCCTAGCAGATATAAAAGAATTCATAATATAGCCATGGGAAAAAATTAGATTGTGAGTTTTATTCTGTTTTCCTATATGGATACTCCCGTGCGTAACAGGGAATGAGCTGATATTGCAGCCATAAATATAACACAATTGCAGAGTCAGTGGGGAAACCAAGTCCTCTGGAAGCTGCTTGACTAGTTGTACTGCACATTCAAGGATTTCACTTTTCCCACGGTGCAGAATTTTGCTGGTGTCTCAGGCCCTCACTCCAGGAGTTCCACTCTACTTCCATTTCAGTGCCAGCCCCAGACTAGAGATCTAAAATTATTTTCTCAGAATAAAAAAGATTAATCCCAAAACGAGTAAATGTGTGGATAGCTTGACTATCATAGCTTTTCCTGACAAAGAATTGCTTCTGGGAGTCAGCAAAACAACCAAAGGGAGAGGCCCTCCTGATACTGCACTGTGAGCGGTGTGAGTTTGCAGCAGCACTGAGGTCCATCCATCAGGTTGCCACTGCAGGCTCCAGCCACAAAGCCAGGGCACCTTCATCTGTTGAACACTCAACACCAGAAGAATTAAACTCCTCCTGGAAAAGCAACATTCTACAAGTTGTAAAAAAGACTTATGTGGGTAAGTGCTAGCCTGAGAAATAAATGTATGGGGAAGAGGAAGCCCCAGCAATGCACTTAAGCATAGTATCTCTAGCTTTTAGAAGACGTCTCTTAAACTTGACAGACACCCTGGAAAACATCTCCTAAACAAAGCATTAGAGAAAATGTTAGGCTTACAGCACAGTAATAGAAACCTTATGTAGACAATTAGAGGAAAATAGAATTGGAAAGGGTGGCGGCATCTGCCTTCCTCATTACAGTGAACTGTACCAGCAGCCTCCTCACCTGGCACCAGGCACAAAGGAAAAATGCACAAACTCCAGAGCCCATGTGGAAACTCATCTTAGGACACAGAGCAGACCTTTACTAGGAGCTCACGGCACTAACTGCTTCACAGGATCCTTCTCACAGCACAGAACTGCTGCCAAAGCACAACAAAGCCTCAGCAACCACAGCCTATTCCTTCTGCCTGGATATGGTCAGTGAACGAACACCACATATAACCATGACTCAAGACAGGCAAGACAGTAAGTGGCACTGGCAATTTAAAAACAACTACATCATCAGACATTACAATATTCAAGTTTCTCAGAACTCTGGTCCTAATAGTGGGCCTCCCCTGAGCAGACCACACTGCCGGGATGCTGGCATCACCCTTTCTGGCCTCTCCCCTGGAGTGGTGGAACCCTCAGAGCTGCTGTATTTCACAGCATAATGGGAGAGAGGAGACATGGAGGTTACAACTCCCAATCTCTACAACATTCACCCCAAGAAAGTGCTGGTCAGCACCATTAGAGAGAACTGACTTTCTAAATTAGTTTTGTTCTCAGTTTAGCAGTTGTCAGCTTCAGCAATACCCATTTCTCTCCACTGACTACAGAGAGAGCACACACAGAGTAAGGTCTGAGCAGCTCAGGTGCAGACATCTACACAGAAGTGCTTCCTGCACATCTGGGACTTTTAGGGGAACCACTGAAATGGAAATAGTTATGCCAGTGTCAAGAGGCTCATAATTTAAGGAAGAAAATGTAGATCCCTGCACTCCAAATCGGCTTTAAACTGTGGTGTCCTCTGAACAGGTCCCAGAATGATGAGGTAATCTGAAGAGCAGCCATTCAGTTGAGGGAGACACCCTTTTGCCCCCTGCAGCTGCAGAGATCTCCACTACACCAGAGATCTCCTGATACTTCAAAGCACTGTGACTCTTCCTTCAATGCCATGAAAGATTCAAGGGCTTGTGTCCAGTACCAGGTGGCACGCTGAGTTTATCAACTTCATCAGCCCAGGCAGGAAGGTCATGCTGAGCACAGTTTGAAGATACAAGAAGTTGATAAAATCAACAGATATGACTTCACCAGAGCAAGTCCTCCCTGACATCTGAGACATGCTACCTCCTAACAAATTTAAGCATGGACATGCATTCTTTTCTTCAAGTAGAAGTGTTTGTGGCTCTTCCTACATACCTGATTTGTTTACTTAATGCCACCTAATCAGTTATCAAACCAGACAGAAGAGCTTCACCTTGCAGCAAAGCAGGAGCATATGGCTCTGCTTAGCCTGCAGGGCAGGGAGACTGCCTCCAAATATCTGTCCTTGATGCTTCCTGAAACCCATCAGCCTTTAGATGGTCACCAGCTCTTCTTAGTTGCTATTTGTTGTCAGTGTTATTTACACACTTGATCCTCTGGCTCTGTTTATGCTACAGCAAGTATTGTTTGATACCACTTATCCTTCGCATAAGATGGTTTGGTGACTGGCCAAAGCACAAACTCAAGCACAAGGAATGACTCACCTCCTGTATTCAGTGGGTTAAAGCTGCCCCTGTGGGCACTCCAAGGGCAGAGGCTTGTGGGTCCCTTACATTTTAGTCAAGCAGCATGAGAATCACATCTTGTGAAAATCTTTTTACACAGAAATTCTCAAGACAATGTATTCTCAAACAGAGATTATTGTGTATTTACCTCACACCAAACATCACTGGAAACTGTGCACTGGATGAATGCAGTCCAGTATGGCACCTTCTCTGACCTCAACCTTCACCTCATAAACTGGTACAAACAAGACTTACAGGCTTCATTACTTTTGTTGCTAATGATGCATTTGACTGAAGTTGATATAACACACTACAGACAGGGAAAAGTAAAGGGTTAGTTACTTGAATAAGAAAAGGCTATATATTATCAAGTGTCCAGCCAGATACACACAGACTCCCCTGGCATGCAGAGGCAGGTCTCATGGAAAAGACCTCAGTGGGAAGTACCACCAAGTTTTAATCATGTGTTTAACATGTCCCTTATTCCAACCATCTTCCTCATGTCTGTGCAGAGAGAATTAAGAGTCTTCTGGAACACAGGGGTTTTTTGTATTAAATAATTGATTCCTATCAGAGCAATTATTTTTACACAATACAGTCTATGAAAAAAAATAGTTCACTCGGTTCCCCTGCACTACAGATGGAACCAAAAGCATCACATATGTGAATTTGTATTTCACCAGGAAATTAATCTTTTGCGGACTTTTCACTATCATTTACTATCTTGAATTAACATCAATTTAAATACAGTTAGGTAGATAACCATCACTCAAAGAAATGCCAAAAACGTTTATTTTCCTGTGACATAACATTAAATATTTTAAAAACCTCCTTGCTGAAACATCCCTTACATGTCTTTTGGCAAGGCCCACCCTGGCTCAGGCAGTAGGCACACACACAATGCTGCATGTTCACTGTGGAAGCCAGAAAGAAACTTGTATGTCTTACTGCAATAGCCAGTCACAGTTCAGCTCTGCTGCAAAGTGCACCAGAATTATGTGTACTGTTACAGAGCCAGATGTCTCCAGGGCAGGATCTTTCTAAAAGAGTAATTTCTGGCTAGAAGGCTGCCGTTAAAGCAATTTTTTTTCTTAAAATCTTTTAAATATTTCTTGCTTTTTATTGTTATTAAAATTTAAACCAGAGTACTTCACTAGCTTATAATAGACAAGGACTACTGTATTTTCAGCAGTAAACACAAAGCAAAACCAGATAAAGCAAAAGCCTACAGGGCCAGGTGACAGTGTGGACAGCCCCCTTGCAAAAAGCCAGGGTGAAGCGACCCTCTGAGGATGGTTCAAACAAAGCAATACAGTCACATTCAAAGAACTTTATTCAAGCTAAAATCCAAGTTGGATGAAATGGGTGGCTATTTGTTCTACCTACCTGGCCACAGACAAGCTCAGATCCCAGCCCCCTACCCAGACCTGCCCCTCACTTGCCCATGCTTTCTAATCCAGAGCCCTGAGGCATCAGCATCCATCACTCCCCTTGGAGAGAACCCAGTCCTTCCCAACATGCAGCCAATTCCCTCCTTAAGCCCACAGAAAATTCTCCCCTCTTGTCTGCCTTGCTCAATATCTGGTGTTGAGCCTCTCTGAAATTGCCCTCCAGGAGCACAGACTGCAAGGGTGTCCCAGTCCCTGTCCCATCAGGACCAGCTGGGATGGGTTATGCATGGTCACATCCACCTGGGTTTCGAATGCCTCCAAGGATGGAGACTCCACAGTCTCTCTGGGCAAGCTGCTCCGGGGTCTGAATACCCTCAGAGCAAAGAAATGCCTTCTCATGTTCGGACAAAATTTCTTGTGTTTGAGCATCTTCCTCTTGCCTTTTGCTCTACCACTAGGCCCTGTGGGGAATCCAATCTGTGTATCCAAGTCCATCCCAAAGACTGCAGCCTCTCCTGGCCCAGTACAAATTAAAATAGAAATATTCCTTTCAATCTGTCCATCAAAACACCCTTCTGTCTTAACCAGAGACCCCTCGGATCCCTTACTGAAATAAATTATGCAGAGTGTTGTATACTTGGGTGAAAACAAAGATACAACACTGTGCATAATTTATTTCAAGAATGGTACTTAAAGCAGATGGATATATAACTGGATTCTTTTTTTCATCCTTTTTCCTAAAATCTGAATATCAAGTTTTCTGCATGTCTTTGAAATTAACCTCAAACTGAAACTCAGGCTTAAGAGCTGAGTATTTTTCGGGCTTCTATAATTTGTCCAAGACTACTCACATCAGAAAAGTATTTTGAGGCAAAAGGACATATAATAAAGTCAGCAAGTTTACATATACATATATACATTTACCTTTGTTGTAAAACAACTGAGAGTTTCTGAATTTCCTTGATTTAAGGCACCATTGACCTCAGAGAAAATATTATCTTAATCACACTCTTGTTTTTTTATTCCAATTGACAGATGAATTAATATGCTGTTGGTAATGAACAGAACTTTTAATCCTCTTAAGATACAGCATTTTAGCTCAGGATGAATATTAAAACCTTGCCTGTTTTAATTTTCTTTCACCATCAGACAGATCCAGGCTTCTGACAATACTGTGGCATAATTTTGTTGCTTCTGCAGCAACAAAATGTATTTTTGTGTATCTCACCATCAACATTTCACTAAGCCATGCCTTTAGAAGCTCTACAGAGCTGTTTTATGATCCCCTTCAGTTGCATGCACTGCTACCTAGCCTTCAGCTGCCATGTGCTCCCTGAATGCAGCCATGTGAGCCCGTGCTACTCAAACTCACCTTGTGGCACTCGCTCTCCAGAGCAGCCTGTGGGCAATCAGGTCTTGGAACAGACTTCGAAAAGCAGAATTTGGGGAAGAGTACAAAGCAAGACAGGCTGCCCCCACACAGCCCAAGACAATACTGACCCTCAGCCACTTCTGCCACCTTTACCCATCCCACTGCCTGGGATGTTCTTACTGCAGCAAATGTTGTCATGAGTAAATACAGCCTTGTGTCACCTTTGCACTCCTACATACCAGACCATTATGTTGCAACTAACAGAACACACTGGTCTCCACACAGACAGAATCCAGCCTTTGGATAAAACAGTCTTTAGACACCAACAGAGTATATGTATAAGCTATTTTTTCAAAGAGAGTACAGTTATTATGGGAAATATAAACTATCCTTTTTCATTTCAATGATGTTTGAAGTAATTTCTAAATGAAGCTTGAAAAAAAAATTAAAGGTGCTGCTTAAATGTGAACCTGAACACTGCATCTTAAATGATAGCTGCTAGTCTCAAGGCACAGAGGTAGATCAGGGAAATGAAGCACAGTCTCACAAAGGTGGATCTGGTGCAGCCTCTGAATTCCCACTGCTGATGGAGCGCTCAATAGGCATCTTTCACACATTCCATTCTGTTCTTTTACTTGTTCATTTGCTGCATAGAGTTTACTGTCTTCAAGATGCCAGCAGGACCTTAAGGACTCTTGTGAAGTCTCGCTACTTCCTCCCACACTCAAAGAGAAATAATTTCTTTCCACTTCCATCCCACAGCCCTCAGCCACCTTCTATAACTTGCACAATTGATAAGGAAGTGCTGACAGCAGATTGCAGCGAGCTTCCCAGTGTAACCCCCACCTCCAGACCCTTGCCCAAGGGACCAGCTTACCAAGAGTTTCAGCACAGTTTAAAAGCTTCAGAACCTGCCAGAAGGAGCTGGGTTGTCAAATTTCAAATCTGTGCTCTCTACACAGTACTCAGATGTGTTTCTGCAGTAGTAAATGTTAGCTCTCCCTTGTGCATGTGGTTACCTTTTACACAGCCATGACCAAAGCCTCACAAGTCTCTTCCTCTCTGCATTCCTATTCCCCACTTCTAGTCCACACAGAGTCTCCTCCTAAGACAAGGAAACAGTGACCACTTGAGGAATGGGGGGACAAGCGTCCACCAAGCTGGGGTCCAGAGCTCCTCATCAGTCACCATCAGTCACTCTAGCCCCAAAAAATGGTCACATCATGAGCCTCCTTGCATGCCTTGGAGCCCACCTTCATCATCCCAGGTTGGACTTGGCTATCCCAGTTTTTTCAAATCCCTGATTCTGCTTTCACAGAGAGCTAAACCAACTATCCATATATTGTTCTTCTCAAAACCCAGAGGGTGTTCACAGGACCCAATGGACAGCAAAGGTCTTGCCTGAGAAATAACAGGCTAATGAAAGTACTATGCAAGAGACTGTCTAGTGCCATTACAGCAGTGCCATACAGAGCCCTTTCCAGCAAATACTGAAGAACTCAAATTAAACACTGCCATATTGCTCTGTGGCAACAATGCACACAGCAGACTGGGTTCATTTCCCAGGTCAGCAAAGGATTTCCCTGCTATGGAGATGTACTTGTATTTCCAACACCATTTTATCTAAAATCTTCATGAGACTGCAATGGAAAGCTTCAGGGAACAGGCTCTGCTGAAAAGCCAGAGACCTGGCAATCAAAGTGCACTGCAGGAAGAGACAGACAAGTCAGGGCAGACTGAGGGTGAGCACAAAAGAATGTCAAAAGATTGCAGAAGGTTAACACAGTAATATGGCAGGGAGCATCAACCACTCCTCTGTGTGCAGACACATTCTGTGACAGAGGAGAGCATCAACAACAAACCTCCACTGAACCAGCACGACTGTCAGAGAAATTTTCCCACAGTAAAGACCACATTCATCACTCTGTGTCAGGAACAACATTGCATTGTAATGTCCTGGGGATTCCAGCAGATGGAAGAACACATTCAACCTCAACCACGAACAAACTCTGAGAAGCAGCTAAAATGGAGAGGAGCAATGCTCCTTTGGCTGCACTATGGCATGGCAGATTTTATATGTGTTAACCACATGGCCAGCACAGTGACAGGAACTCAAATGAAGAATGGAGACTAAATCTTAATAAAACTGAAAAAGAACAGAAACTCGCAAGCATCAGATAAAAACTAGTGTCTAAACCTTATGGATGTATATGACCAAAATTTTAAAAAAGGAGAAAATAAATTAAGAAGTAAGAAAAAGAAGAAAAACGCTGAAGAAGAATTTGAAGTGCTTTCTTTACCTCTACAATCTCACAGATCTGTCTATGGGAAGGGAATATGGCGATGGCCATGCAGACAACACTGCAAAGGTCACTGCTTTAAAAAAAAAACCAAACATTTTCCGATATTTTTTCAGGATTTTTCCCTTTTTTTACCAGAAGTTTCCCTAACATGTGGCAAAGCTTATGTCCTCTTAAGAACTAGACTATTCTTCGTATGTGTGATAGTCACTGTTATTTTTCTTCCTATGTATTTTTCAAATCACCTTTCTCAGCATTCATATGAGTACAAGATTTCACAGACACTCTTGGTTTTTTTTCGGTCTGGGACTCTGTCTTCTCATAATCTTTACAGCAGGAAAGCTGTAGCCTGCACAGAGAGGAAAGCATAAATTAAACTATGACAGGTTTATAAGACTAATTCTAATAAATACCTCTCAGTAGCCTGCTATTCACTGTCTCCCTGGAACAGCAAGGAGGGATTTTTCTGCTGGCAGCATTTGCAACTGCATCAACATAATTAATGAAAAGTGCATGAACTTCAGCAACACTTTGCCAAGGAAGCCCACACAGGCTTGCAAACCAGGAGGCATGAGGAGGACCCCTCAGAGCCCCTGAGAGGGCATTAGCCTGGGCTAAGACAGACCAGAGACTGGAACCTCTATCATGACCAGAATGCATCCAGCCTACCTTTTTTTTTAGCTCAAGCCACTGCAGATCAGCCTTTGATCAAAGATTCTTCACCTAGAAGACACTGCTCTGGCCAATTCAGCTGACCAGGAGCCAGGTAATGCAAAGATCATGGATGTGAACCAGGTGTCCATGTCCCAGGATGTAGCCACCAGCACCTGCAAACCAGCCAAGCCTAACTCACTTCCTAAAGGCGCCCTGGGTTTTCTTGCATTGTTTCATGCTGTTTTGATTGGGTATTCAGAAAATCCAAAGCACTCCTTGAAGATCTTTTCATTTCAGAAGGACCTTTAGATATATTTTTGTTTCATGCTATCTACTGCCACTAGATTTTTATTGAGAAAAAAAATGTATCACAGACAGACAGAAATTACAGCCTGGAAAGAAGCAGTATCCAATGGTATCAAAACCAGCTATGCCACATGCTCTGCATGGAGAACCCACATTTTTCTTTCAGTCATCCTTCCATGATTGTTCATTGCCCTGCTATTACTGTTTCAGAAAACATTTCATGTCTTACCTATCTGTATTTATTTGAATATTGGTTCAGCTGTGTCACTGAAATGCTTAGAAACCCAAGCACATTTTTCAAAAGTTATTAAGGAATTTCTTTATTTAAGTATCATTGACTTTTCCTAAAAGTCACATTACTTCTGAAAATACTATTTAGATGCATAATGATGCAGAAGGAAATTGAGAACATCTTAATTTTGGAGACAGTAACCAATCCAACACTGACCCACATGCACATAATTTGTTACTGAAGTCTTTTATTGCTGATATTCAAGAGAATGCTGCAGAGAACAAAGAGGTCTTGTGTTCATGCCTGTTTAAATCAGACAAACCATGAAAGTCTGGGATTAAAACCAGAGGCTGAAGAATGATGTCCAAAGACTAGAAGCTTTAAGTACTAAAGCATCTCCTGCAACACTCAAGAGTTTCTTCCCAAATTATTGCCTTTTACCCTTAGACAAACTCAGTTCTCTGTATCACAACCTGAGTACACAAAATAAATAAAATTCAAATCAGCAACATTAAAAAAAAATAAAAATGAGAATTGATCTGGTGATGGAGTTCTTGCCACACCATCTGTTGACTCTCCTTTTCTGATTATATTAAGAGTTGCATCAACTTTCAGAAATACTGGGAAAGTAATTTAAGCTTTTCCCTTATGCAAGATGTACAGCTGGACTTCTTTGGTCTCCATGAAATGCTGGTACCCAGTATCTGCTCTTTTCCTTTTCAGCACAAGTACAGAGTATCTAACCCCACCCCTGCTTTTTGCTGTGAAATTGGAACATGCCCAACATTTTTTCCTCAGCAGACAATTTATTTTTAAATCTATGGCTAGGAATGCAGCATAATATACTTTAAAACAAATGTTCTCAGTCATCATTTCCATAATACCTCATCCCCTTCAAGGGAAATATTATTCACAACACCAACAGAATAAAACCCAATGCGTTTCTATTAGCATACGTCCATGGGTCTTCATTTCAAATCTCATCAACAGTAAAAAACTACTGCAATAGAAACTTAGATAAATACTGATTCTTTGCATTAGCACTAAACAACAGGTGTCTGGAGATCTGTCTGGAAGGTACACCCTATTTCACTGTGACATGATTGATCAACTACTGAAATGAATGCTTAGTTTATGTTGTCCACATTAGGAGCATGACAGACCTAGGCCTTCAAATAAGTAAAGTTTAATATTTATTAGGAGGTAATATAGATCTAAAACTAAATTGCCCTCCTGAAATAAATTCTCATTCATGCAACTGGCCTGTTACCTTAAAGAAGGTTTTTTTATCTCAGATGAGGAGGGATAAGGTCTCCTATACCATGAGTATTTATGCCATCACCTGTTCTTAAAAGCACATCAAACATGCACAGAAAATGAGGTTATATGACTGGTGCTTCTACCAAAATTGTTTGTTCTCTTTCTTTTTCCACACAGCACTAATAAATAAAGATGCATTTTGTGGGAAGGGAGAATATATGTCAGGTCTGAAGTTTCAGGCTCAAATTGTAAGATTTTGCAAATTAAGTGTTTATAAATGCCAAGGCCATGGACCTACACCATGAATCTGGGCAGGTAATTTCTGTCATCAATAGGAAATATTCCTTGGTTCCCTGACTACTGCATTAAAATTTGGTACAAAAGTGCTCCCGCCATATAATAATATAAAAACAGATGAAAATCATTGCACTTAAGGATTTTGTAGGAAATGAGATACTGTACTGACTAAATGTATCTTACTGTGCACAGCTGGGAAAAAATAAGTTGCAAATTACTGTAAGTAAAGTTTTATTTAATTGCTGCATTTCTTCTTTCCTTCAGTTGAATTATTACTTTGACTTTGCTTACTGTAATGACTTTTTATTTTTAGGTTCTTTCTACTAAACCAAGTACAAATAGGCTGAATGTGAAATGTTGCTATTATTCCTACAAATTTATTCCACAACACACACAGGCTAGGCAGAAACCACGAATTCACAACCAAACACGCACAGATTTTTAATTCATGTTGCTGTTGACATCACTATGAGCAGGTCAGACACTTCAGACAAAAATGTAACAGGATAATGCCCTATGGAATTTAAAAACTCAGGGTCAGTGAAAACACAAAATGGTCTGACCTGTATTAAGCATTTTCTCTCAACTCCATTAAGAGGTTAAAGGCAGTTATAAGCACACTGTTTTCTAAAATTTGCTTAACAGAGGCAACGTGGGCAGAATCATGGAGCATGTCTGCATCATGGCTTAGAAATGGTATTCTCCAATTTAGTACTCCAGCTAAAACAAGCTGCCTCTCACTCCCCCCAACTTCAACCTGAAGAACTAAAGGCATAGATCATGGCTGGAGATAAAAAAAAATTAACTGGAAACAGCAATGAGATTAATAAACAACAAGAGTAACAATATTAGTAACAAAAGGTGTAAGACAAAAAACAATCACACCTCAGAACCTTTTCTGGACAGAAAGTAACCCCTTCTTTCCTGAAGAGTAACAGAGTGTGCTCTGTCAGACTCATGAGACGGTGCTGAGTAACTTTTGGGCCTGGCCACGCCCCATCCCAACTACTGCAAAACATTAATGCTGCTCCTGCCCAGAACCAGGACACTCTGATGTTCAAAAGCTACAGCTTTTTTTGTCCTGCTAACACTGTCACTGAGGGGAAAGAATAAGATTAGAAAATACAGCACACGTGACAGTATTTGCAATAAAGAGGATCTATGCCTTTGGGTAGACCTTACACTTCCACAGACCAGAGCCTGTTTGAGTACCTGCTGAGAAGGACATGCATCTCCACGGCCACAGAGCTCCCAAGGATACCTACACTGCATGGCAGTATTAAATGGACATTAAATAAGAAAACCAATTCTACCTCCACAGTTACTTCTGCAATTAGATTCATTCAGAAAACTAATTTGTAATAAATTTTTGTCTGTTAGGATGAAAGACCTAATCTGTATGGGGTCTCCTATTTCTCTCACTGTTCATACAGTTCATAGAGCAGAAATCCAACTTGGCTCATAAGCATGGCTGGTTTCCACCTAACTGCACAAGGAGACGTTCTAAAGTCATGGGTCTTGCTGGCAGAAAACAACTGCTGGCTTTCTGTGCCAGAAAAATCTCTGGCCCTGCCTGGCTGTCCACAAAGTATCACATCTGTGCTGAGACAGAACCATTGTGAACCAGAACACAAGTTACAACTATCAATGGTTTTCATACAGCAGATGGAATTAATAACTTCACGGGGGGATATATCACACATGCTTACTAATATACCTAACAGCTCTTACTAATCTGCCTAACAGCTCCTGAGATCCTCAGTTATTTGCAAATAACAAAATAGTTACAGCGATTCCTTAGGTTTCTGCTTCTGTTTAATGTTGAAGATTAAAAACTTTAAGATCAAGCACAGAAAGAAGAAAGAAGACAAATATGTGGTAAAAACCTGTTAACCAAAATAAAGCCCTATGTACTAATTTGAGATAGAGAAGCAGGGTTTTTCAAACATACCTACTGTTTGAAATCTCTTCTGAGATTATGGACTCTTCTGAGACCATAAAAGTAGTAGCAAGTATTGCATACTTCTTTTATGGCTTTAGAGAAAATGAGTAATGGAAAAATTCATCAAATGTCTACATCATACAAATTAGTCAAACCACAACACATAGTCAAGATATTGTTATGGGCGAAGCATTCCTGTCTGTGACTTTACAACATTAAACTTTAAATATCCAGCAATTTAAGCAACCTGTACAGATAGGTGAGTCCATGGAAGTAAATACATTCTGAGAGAAACAAACCAATGACCAGATTCAGGTTTTTTGCCCGGAAATCTCTCCTTCTTAGTTCAAATCATCACCTAGCTACTCATCAAACTTTGCAGCCTTTTGCCTAGGACTTTGAGCAAAGAAGACATTGAATTCCTCAGACTTTGCTTTCAGTGCCTTGAAATCATAGAGTCACAGAATATCTTTGGTTGGAAGGGATGCCCAAGGACCATCAAAGCCCATTCCTAAACTCTTGTTCTCCCAGCAAAAGTGATGTTGGGTTACCTCTTCTGCTTGTCCCAGAGGACACCAATACCTACTCATATCCAGCTTTTAGTGCTCTCCAGTTTGCTGAGCAAGCTTCAGATGGCAGGGCTTGCCACCTTCCACAACCTACAGACCTCCAAGAGAAGCTCCAAAGCATAACAAACTAAACCTGACAGGATTTTCAGTATATAATGTTTTACATTAGCTAGAGGAGCTATAGAATTGAAGCTTCTGGTCAGTCAATGCCCTTCTGTTTCCATTTACGGTCAAGAATGCAAAAACTTGGTGGTAATTTCTTTCCCAAACTCTGCTCAGCCTGTTCCAATTTTGGGACATAATTCAGTCTAGTCGAAAATATTTTAAACAATGTGGTTTATTTATAATCGGAAAAGGCATCTTAGTAATCATAAAAATTACTAGAAGTTACTAAATTTAAAACACAACGACTGCATTTTCTTCTCTCCCCATACAGAGCAACAGACTGAGCACAAAATCTATGCACTGCTGTACACAGCTCAACAGAATTCTCTCCTTCCATGAACAGCTGCAGCCAGAGCCAGGAAAATAAACTTTTTAGGTTCACTAACCAACCAAAAAGTGATATTAGGAATGGCCAAGAATATGAAAATAAGAAATCTATTTTGTAGTTCACTTATACCTTGAGAGAACTACCACCTATCCAAAAACATGACTGTGGAGGGAGATGTAACCATGTTAATACAAATGATAAGATTAAAAAAATCAGTATTGCTTATGCCACCACAGAAGAGTTAAAAGAGAAAGGATACTGCAAATGTCTTTAGAATAAAGCATCAGAATTGCAAAAAATAGCCATTCAATAAAATAAGGGACAAACTGAGAACTGTACAAGAAGACAGCTATTCACTAAACACATCATTTACTTGCAGCAGTCAGTGTGGTAAGATGCTGCTGAACTGAAGAATTACGAAAACTCAGAATTGGAATTACAGTAAGACTATCCATAAGAATACAAAAAGGCAAGCCAAGTAGCATACTTATATGAGAAAGTAAACTAGAAATGAAGGAGAAGCAGATCACAACTGTCATCTGCTAACTGAAAGCTATTTTCCATTGTTTGCTGAATCTGTATCTGGTCTTACCTATTCTCAAGAAAAAAATACACAACCCCCATAAAAAATAGAAATTTGTCCACACCTCCCCAAAAGCAACACTAGAAATGCTGAGGGACTCCACCACAGAGGTTTCTATGTTCTGTGTAGTTTCTGGAGCACAGGCTGGTTGCACACACAAAACTCTCTACACTGCTCAGAAATATCAAGAACACATCAAAACCCTTGGTTTACAGCGTGGTAGTTTGACCTTGGCTTGATGCCAGGCACCCAACAAAGCTGCTGTATCACCTCCCCTCCTCAGGACCAAGAAAATAAAACAAAGGGTTCATGAGTCAAGGACTGGGAGAGATCACTCACCAAATACCATCACAGACAGAAAAGACTCAACTTGGAGATATTAACTGAATTATTACTACCAAAATCAGAGCAGGATAAACCTTCAAAACACCTTCCCCCCACCCTCTCTCCTTTGTGGCTTTACCTCCTCCCCAGAGCAGGCAGACAGGGAATGGGGGTTGTGGTCAGTTGTTATCACCTGTTGTTTCTGCCACCACTCAGGGAGAGGAGTCCTGCCTCTGCTCCAGGGTAGGGGCCCTTCCAGGGGCAACAGTCTTCCCCAAACAGCTCCACTGTGGTTCACTCTCCCCCAGGGTACAATCCTTCAGGCACAGCCTGCTCCAGCGTGGGAACCCCACAACGTCACAATCCCTATCAGAAAACCTGCTGCAGCATGAGCTCCTCTCTCCACTGTTCCGCAGGTCCCTGCAGGAGCCTGGTCCAGCACAGGCTTCTCACAGGTTCACATCCTCCTCTCAGGCATCCACCTGCTCCAGTGTGGGTTTCCTCCGTGGGTTGCAAGCGCATCTCAGCATTCCCATGGATCTCCAAGGGCTGCAGGGGCACAGCTGCTTCGCCATGGTCTGCTAGAGAAATCTCAGCTCCAGCACCTGGGGCAGCTCCTCCCCCTCCTTCTGCACTGACCTCAGTGTCTGCAGAGTTGTTCCTCATATTCTCATCCCACTGTTCTCCAGCCACTATTACTTCTGTGCAGCAACTTTTTTTTCTGCTGTTAAATCTGTTACCACAGAAGTGTTTCTGATTGTCTTGGCCTTAGCCAGTGGTGGGTCAACCCTAGAGCTGGCTGCCAGACATATGGGAATCTTCTGGCAGCTTCTCAAAGCCACCCCTGTAGCCCTCCTGCTACCAAAATATGGCCATGCAAACCTAATACATACAGAGAAATACTTGAGAAATTCATCAATAAATCCAGTGTTTGCCTTTTCCTTTCATAAGAAGAATTATTTTTCATTAAAAAATACACAGTAAGCCCCGCTCATATTTCATGTTCACTTATTTGTTTTCAGCTGCAGTTGTTACAATACAATTTAGCTATTAAAAGTATTTTCACAGCAAAATACTTCACACTCAAACTTCTGTTAATTCTTCTGACCTAGCCATTGTTGTTCAGCACTAAAAGATGTAATAAGCTAAGGAAGGGCCAAGGGCTTGTCTACCAAGGCAGCTATTCTTGAAAAGTCACTGTACTTATTTATATCATGTTAAGTGCAAGAGGGGACATGGCTGAGAGATGTAGTATAAAAAGAGACATAAGAGATGACTCACTAGAACAGAACACCTATGTCTATGCCCTTGAAATTCAATGTGAATTTCTGATAATCATAAAAATTTGTTTTCTTGTATTCTGTCTCTCAAATCTCTCTAAAGTTAATATTTATATCATGTTAAGTGCAAGAGGGGACATGGCTGAGAGATGTAGTATAAAAAGAGACATAAGAGATGACTCACTAGAACAGAACACCTATGTCTATGCCCTTGAAATTCAATGTGAATTTCTGATAATCATAAAAATTTGTTTTCTTGTATTCTGTCTCTCAAATCTCTCTAAAGTTAAGGTGCTGCCTTGATATATACCATCAAATGTTCAATTTATGAATATCTGTCATAAAAGCACGTCACAACTGAGATTACTCTCACCAGAACACTTTACAGAAATAAATTTTAAGTACTTAAATTGCTTCTATCTAGTAGGCCTCATTAGTAAGTCTCTACCTTGTGGTTCATTTACAAGCCACACACACAAAAAAATCAGTCTGGTAAGTACAGAAAAGGTGGGGAGCTGGCATTACAAACCCTTGAGACCTGTTCAGCACTTGGCAGCCTACTCTAAACCCTGCAATGCTGGTTTTCATCTTTTATCACTTAAAATTTATCTTTGGTCTATCTGGATGGATCACATAAAGGTGGGAGCTAGCATTTAATACATAGCCATGTAAAGACCAGGCACTTTAGCACCCACCTAGCTGAAACTTCCCAAATAAGCTCATGGACAAAATCCCAATGAAGTAGACATGCACTATTCCAGAGGCCCCTGATGTTGAAGAATGTTTGAACTATCTGATCAGCTTCAAACACCTACATTTTTTAATAATGCTGTTGTGTACACACAAAATATCAATGGCAGTCCAGAGGAAGAATATAAAGCAGCTTGAGAATAAATTGAATGAGCAGAACTAGAACTCGATTGACTTGATTTATAAAAGAACAACCTGGTATACAATTTTTTTTAGCAAGGCAGATATAAGCATCACAGGAAGGCAGTGCCTTCTTTCCTGAAAAATCCATGATAAAAGACAGCAAGTGCTAAAATAAGCAATATACATATTCTTTTGGTAAGATTTATATTGAAACAAAAGAGACATTTTTAAAAACTTGTATCAGTGTCCATGGTTACAGACGCCTGACCTGATCAGCTGTACTGGGGGGCAAGGGATATGCCAAAGACAATGAATACCTATAATTTGTTTCTACATATACAAAACCAACAACAAAGCCATGTCTGCGTGTATGCACAAATGCTCGGACAGATGAGACATGAGATCTATCTAAAAACAGCTGGGGAGGAGACAAGCCTTCAGGAAATAAAGATAATTTTGCTGTTTGTACAAAGTCAGCCAGAGTCAGACACATGTTAAACCACAACAATTAGCACAAATTCTCCAGAGCCTTAGAAACTGCTTTATGCTTGTAAAAACACCTTGTGGCCCTAACAGTTGAGGCAGTGGATGGAATAAAACTGGCACAAGTCACCTCCTCAGCACCTCCATGTAAAAGTCTGCAGGAGCATGGGCACATAAATGCAGCACCTATCACCACAGCTGGTTTTAACCTGCTGTTTAGCTTATTTTGTGGTAGTCACTTCAGGAAAACCAATGAGACGCCTTCAGTCAACAACCAGTCCTGCATTTTTTGTCCTAGTTAAAATCATCCAGTTTTATAACAGTCATCATAGCTCCTTCAGCTTTCTGCAGCCTGAAATGAACCTCACCTTTCATCTGACCTTGTAAAACCCATCTACAGGACTCCCTCCTAAGGAGACTTCCGAAGCCCAAGGGTGGGACTTTGCCGTACAACTACATCAGTTTCAGGATGGATCTACAGCTTCACTTCTTACCCCCCATGTGACTGTGTCCAAGGCAGTACTTCCCCTCTGTGCTAACATGATGCAATCCAGTGACAGCTGAGGGTCCCCGCTGGCATGGAGTCCCCACACTCCTGTAATGCCTGGGGCTGTGCCAGCCCGTGCATGTGCCAGCCTGCGGGAGCTGCTGCAGACCGAGGTTTGTGTCACACTGCATTTCCCACCGGCCGCAGCCGCCTCTCCTTGTCCCGGCACGACTCCCACGTCTCTAAAGGATGCCCTCTAGTGCGGCAACTGCACAAGTTCCTACTTCTGCCACATCACTGACTGTCAAATGCAAAATCTACTTACAGCAGCGGAGGCAAGACACGGTGAAGGGCTGGCTCAAGCACTAAGGAAAGGGCTGGAAGGCCACCACCAAAGACAAGGGGGAAAAACAAACAACTTGTACAAACCAACAGCACAGAAAAAAAATCTGATCTCACTGTTCCCAGCTAAATAGTGACCACTAGGAAACAGGAATAACTCAAATGCCAGTGCACTGGCTTCTAGCTAGTTTCTGCATGATGAACATCTTGCGTATCTAAACTAAAATTTCAAATTCAATGAATTCTTTCTACTAAACTTAAAACTGCAGTATGCCAAGCAGTAACATTAACTGTCTCTGTAAGTAAATATGCCATTTATTTTGTTCACTAAAAATTAAGAACAATATTCAAACCTCAGACATTTCCCCTCTACTGCCACACAGTGCTTGGCGATCACAGACCAGAGGGACCTGTATTTTAAGAACAACACTGAGGACCCAAGTCAGTCAATGCTGCTCTTGCTGAACTACAGCATTCATAGAAAGCAAACACCATAACCAGATTTGTTTGAACTGGTGCATATTTTAGGTTTATTATTATTATTTTATGGTATTCTCACATCTCTCATTAATATTAACTTTTATTCCAAACTGACAGCATAACTTCCTGCAAAGGCAACGGCTATGAAGTACAGAGTTACATACAGTAGCATATGAGTAAAATAATCATGTGCCATTACAGATGTACCTAATACACTGTGTATCAGATATTAAATGCTTTTCTTTCTGTTAGAAAAACATTGTTTGGTTTATTACTGTGCTTAGAATAAAGAGTACATGAATAAGTACATGTTAATAAGTAAACTAATGGCTGACCAAAGCATAGGTAATTAAATACCCCAGGTGCTTCTGAAAACATTGCCTTGCAGATATAATTCCAGTCTGTGTGTTTAAAATATATATCCCAAACAAACTAATGCTACAAACTGGAACAGAAAAGATACTTTTAATGAGAATTTATCTTCACCTTAAAGACCAAAGGCAGATAAAACCTGCTTTTTGTATATAAATAGAAACACATTCTGAGAACTGCAGAGCCCACCCTGAACCAGACATGTCCCTACCTACTGCATCAACGCTATGGGTTTTTGATGCTCACACAAGAAGAGTTTCTGAGGGACTAAACCCAGGAGCCCACAGCTGTAGCTTGCAGTGCAAGGCTTTGCAAGGGAATGTTGGCCACCGTGGGTACTACCAAGCTCCCTCGCTCCTAAAACAAAGGCATTTGTACGAAAAGGCTTTATAAAATTTCATCATTCCCAGCATCCTTTTCCCTTAAATGCCTCTCTGTCACATTAGATTAGAAAAGGAAAACAAACAACAGCAAACAAGAGAGATTTTGGTTGGCAGACATCTCGTTATTCATTTACTGTTTATTATTGATTTTTCGTGCCTGTGCAAAAGGATCACGTGTGCCCTGGAAAGAGGACAATAGTAATGTACAGAGGGCTGTGTATGCCAGGGAGCTCGTGGCCAGAGCAGCTGTCTGTGGGTTCTCTGTGGCTGGTTTTTGGATTGTTAGTTGTTTATTTTAGACTAAGAAAGTCTCCAGTGTTCAGCCTGGACTAAACCACAAACTCCAGCTCTAAGGGCCCATTGTCAAGATGCAAAAAGGTTACAACCCAGAGTGGAGGAGCTGAGATCCTGGGTGATCCCCAGGGTGGGAGCTGCCCTCCCAGTGAAGCAAGCTGGGTCGGCATTCACAGCCACGGAGCCGCCTTACAGCAAGCGAGGGGCGGCTGCTCTCACTCTCACCAACACACTGCGTGGGGCACCAGAGCAGCAAGGGCTGGGCAGCGCCCGGACACACGCACTGCTGCCTGCTGGCAACGGGAACTCCACCGCACCTGGGGAGCAACAGACTCCTAAGGAAGATACTGTAGTGTATTTATTTCAAGCCTATATTCCTAGCTCACCTAGGGAAAGTAGCAAACAATGCCAATTAGTCCTGCGCATCAATGACTCTGCAGTGATAAAGGTGTAGCCTCAAACACAAGGGGGACACCATTGTTTTTCATTACATGTATGTTACTAACATAAATATTATATACAATGTAATATATATCAATATATTTATAGTATACATCATAGAACATATTTTATATATTACTGTATCTATTACTCAGAAACAAAAATAAAAACAATAACAGCATTATTCCATAATCAGTCATAGCCAGTTTGAATCTGGCCTGAAGAAAAACTGGGATTTCTAGATCTATCTGACTTAAAGAAGAGCAGAATAGTACTTGAAGCACCCAGAGTTTTCAGTGAGTGATTTATTAATTACTGGGTTTGGCATATGTCATGCAAAATTCATCACACCATCAGAAAGCCTAGGATACCTTGCAGAACTGAAAATTTATATTGCAACTTCAAGAGTTGTAAAAACATGGCAAGAGAACTGATCAAAAAGTTTTAAACATAGAAGCAGCTAAGAAACTTTACAGATTAGGTTTAGACAGGTCAACTTATTTTCATGCTAAATGCCTTTATTTAAGCTGTACTGCCATCAGTTTCAGTATCTTGATACCTGTTATATTTCAAAACCAGGAAGGCAGCAAATGTGCAAACTTATTTCAGATTGCTGGGAGGTGTATGAGAAACATTCATGCTATGTACACTCTTCTATTGACACTAATGTAAAAAAAAATCTTGGAGCAACATTATAATTTCCTTAAC
Source organism: Anthoscopus minutus (assembly GCA_013399455.1). NCBI lineage: Eukaryota > Metazoa > Chordata > Aves > Passeriformes > Paridae > Anthoscopus > Anthoscopus minutus. The sequence goes on along the minus strand of VWYI01048859.1, from coordinate 93,313 downwards.
TCAGTAGGAGCTTTACCAACTGCTTCACGGAGACCAGAATTGTCACACAGACTTACTCAAAATAATAATGGAAAGTTAATTTCATTTTCTACCTCATGATACCAGTCTATCAGCTACAGCCTTCAAATAAAGCAATATCAGCCCTGTAAAAGTAACACCTGCAAGACCTGAGATGTTCAAAGATTTCCCTCTGCTTTGGTGAGAACAAAAAGCAGAGAAATAAAACTACATCTGAAAAAGTCAGACTAAGTTATAACTTAGGATCTGTATAAAAACAGTTAAAATATATCACAAGAAATTAAACAAACCAAGATGATTTCAGCAAAACAAATACAGACATAGCAAGGTAAAAAGCAGGATATGGTAGTTTGCAAAGTGAAAACTCATTTCATTTTTGAATAGGAACAAAACCGATGAATGTGGAGAAAAAAAATTAAAGGACAAGAAAAGAGACACTGTGAGAGGAGAAAGCGAGCTATAATTCAAAGGACGTAACATGTTCAAGACTTGGTTGACTGTAAGACTAAGAGAATGTACAGAAAGAAACTTGCTGAGGGAAGTTACATTTATAAAAGTAAGCCCCATATTGACACAGTTTTAATAAACTGTTCAAATCTTCCAAATTATGCCAGAGTAATTCATATTTCTGTTTTTAAAATGCAGATGGCATGCTACTGAGAATTTTTAAGATAACAATAAATTAAGCAATGGAGGTGCATGAAAAAATAGCATAAAACACAAAATAAATAAATCATGTCAGACCAATCACATGCGCTCCTTTATAAAAAATATTCAGTTCTCTTACCAAGAAAAACATGTAGCTCTAAACTGTCTGGATTTTGGTAAAGTACTAACAGTGCTGTAGCAAGCTAGTTAAAACAGGAGATGGAGTGCTGGGTAGTGTGGAGAGCACATGGAGCTGCCAACTGAGCCTTACAGAGTATTTTCATTACCAAAACCAGGAGGTGCAGAAGGTACCTGGCATGAGCTGCCAGAGACACCATATCAAAGTTAATGGGGCAAAGGGCAAAGACCCAGCAAGAAAAACTATTTTCACTGGAAGGTGAGAAGGATTAACTACACTATATAAGGTAGTTAGTGAAGTCTTTCCTTGGCATATGATGGAGAGTGTACAAACCTAGCTACAAAATGGCCAGAAAACTGAAAGAATAAAGTACTACCAGCAGAATCAAGGACATCCAGCAGTTTTAGGAGAACACATGAGTGTGAACATGACTTTCTGAACCTGAGAGAGTTTTTCAGCCTGTCAGTGGCTGATCTGTTCCCAAGGGAAAATCTTTTGAGAAACTTCTCTTTCAATAACTGGTTTTTGTAAATAGGTTTTGGTTCTGAAAACAATGTCACACAGCTGTTCTGAATGTGTTTTTCTCTTGTTCCACCAATAGGACCAGAGAGGTTCCTTTGGACAATTGTGTTGACCTGTATCGGAACACTTTATAAAAAGGGTTACAAACCCCAAAATAAAAGCTTTTCTACCTCACTAAAATCAAGCCTCACTCTTGTGATTTAAATCTACTCTGCTATTTCATGTCTACTAACAACACACAAGGAAAACCCAACTGACTTAACCTTATAAGAGATGGACAGGCAGGAAAGATCCTGCATGAGTGCACTGGGAACCAGCTTTCATGGTGGTGCTGCTGCTTCTGCAGGCAAAGGAGAGAGCTGTCACAAACATGTGCAAGCCAGCTGCAAATACATCTAAGCCAGAGTGAGAGCAAAGCTTCTATCCATGAGAATTAGCAAGTTCAGGAAAAAAAAGTCTTTCAGTGCCGCAGTTTATGGGAAGATAAAGTAAAATATGACTGAGTGTTGGAGTCGGGGACCCAGAGAGAGGCCTGTACACCTCTCCAGTGTCACAGAGTGTGCCCCTACATTCTCCTCACAGGAGGACATCAAGGGTGGAAACTGCCTTCTGCAGGGCTTCTGAAAACTCTCAGCTGCAACACAGGCCAAACCCTCCAGGCCAGGTCTGAGGAAATCCTGCAGCTCAGATACCTTCAAAATCCTGAGGCTAATCAGAGCTCCTTGGGACTGGTGTCCACCACAAGACTACGTGGCTTTTGGGGTGATTCCTAACCCAGCTGTCATCAGCACTTTTGAACCACAAACTCTTGACAAGAATTTCTGGGAAAATGTAGGACAATATTAACTGTTAAAGCAATTCACTCGCCCTTGTATCAATCCTCCTTTGTCCTGACCCAACGAGCAGGACAGTCAGACACAGGAACCAGAAGGCACTTTTATAACAATGCAGCACAATACAGGAGCCTACTCTGAGCAGGCACATAAATCCATCAGGTCAAGCACTGTAGTGAAGACACTTCTGGCTTCTAAGATCAGCAATTGTGCATCACTGCAGCCCTGGATGAGACCTCCTCAGGTCCTTCTCTTCACAGGGAGGGCTCATCAGCTCAGCTGCAGCATCCTGTTGCTGCACAAAGTTGGCTTTTGCTCAAGAAGTATCTTGAGCCTCACCCCGGGACTCTGTGTCCCCTTGTCCCCTGCACAGGATGCAGAAGGCCAGCTGGAAGCTTTCTCTGACAGGCTCTGGTTTAACCTTCTCTCTGAAAACTGACGAAATGACTAGCCTGGGACTCTAAGCTGAGATTTGTGTAAAACATACCAGATGGGTACACTGCTATCAAGTTAACCTCAGTATTAAAAATAGCAAAAGAAATTTCATATGGAAGATTAAGTGCATTAGTGGATCATATAACCTTGCTTTAGACCAAGCCACGCTGTAAACAATTTTCAGCCCTCAGCATAAACACACAGGACATGTCATAAAAACATTTAGTTATGTGAAGTTCAACATCTATGACACTCTCAGGTTACAAGAATATTTTCTTGAGAAATAAATGGTAGCCTTACAAATAAGATGACGATGATGATAGCAACACTTCTTGTGCTCTAAATTTGATCTCTGAGTGTCTTGCCACTGCGCACAAGACCCTGCATATTTCAACCTAACAGCCCTGACATTTAAGAAGCCAAGTTTATTTGTAGAAAGTGAGCTGGAAATCAGTTCTCATCGTTGCAGTTGGCACACTACACAGAACAGGAATCTTAAAGATGACCGTATTTCGTTTTTGCCCTATAGTTTTCATCCTTCTAACTGGTATATTTAAGCGCACTTAATCACTTAAGCAGTGAGTCTACCAGTCAAATCCCCAGTTTAGACTCCACAATAATAAATCTTTGTCTTCTCTCAGCAGCTGGTGAGGTTTGATTTGGACTTTGAATTTAGGCCCTTTCCTCAGGCTTAACAGTTACAACTTGTTTGTTCTGTCTGCTGGAAGTGTGACATTAACTCTTGTCTTTAAATGCATTATTGTTGCTCAAGCTTAGTGTTCTTGATGTTAAAACTGGTTGCCCTTCTGCAGTGCCTGACTAAGACACACACAGAAAAATTCCAATTAGCCCGTGCTGGGATTTCACAAAGCAACTTTAACTCATTAGTATTTACACAGCATCACTGGTCCACATGACACTTCACAGACATGAGGACAAACTGGAGTTTATAACACAATCTTTCAATAGATGCTTTCAGTGCCACAAAGAGCTAATTTAAAAACAGGTGGAAGGAGCCTTCAGCCAGCCCCTTTAACAGCTAACAGAGGAGTAACATCCCCACAAGCACCTCATAGTCTGTCCACAGGACCAGGATAGGTGTTACCCTAAATTCTACGACAGAGGCCTTAAGTATGTTCCTGAAACAGCTCTGGTAAAAACAAGCAAAACTTAGGTGTGATCATCAAACCACAAGAGGAAAAACTACCTTCAGGCAGAAACCACTGGGGACTCTATCCCCCATATTGCTACAGGCTGCATGCAGTACTTCAGTAAAATATTCAGGCCCAAGTCTTAGAGAATTCATGCATTTACTGCACAGGTAAATTAATTACCTGTGCAGTAAAGCCCTGGGCCTATGCTTGCAGAACATACTAAACCACTGAAGGATTGCAGGATCAAGGTCTCATTTCTCTTTGCCTTAGTTCTCCCTGTACAGTTCTAGAGAACTCTCAATTGTATTCAACATTCTGACAGGTATCTAAAGCAGGGCCTGATTTTGCTAAATATAAAATACCTTCTTAAATAACTAATCTTGGATAAAAAAAGGTGAATCCTGACTTCTTGTGACAGCCACACAAAAGACTTTCAGTAGCTTCTGACAGCAATGTTCATTCCTTCAATCCAGAAGAAACTGCTTTGGCCCTCCAACCTAAGTCACTGCTTAAATGGTTTTATTTGCTTTAGCACTTGCCAACAAGACAAATAACTCTCCCTCAAGCACAGGGTTTGCCAGCTGACTGAACAGAGCACAGAAACCTTGGACTCGGCGGGGACTGCTCTCTGGCATGCACACAAAAGTCCTGGCACATCTGGGACTATCAGAGCCTCTGCGCACAACATATCTGTACGCTATCAGCAAGTGTTTTTAGCTGGGTGTGGAGGTTTCCAAACCTCAGCATAATAGTGTTTTAACTAGTCACCCATCCTGTGGGCCATTAGATTTCACTCCCAGTTTCCCCACTGAAGAGCCTGGCAAGCCTCATTACACTGAGGGTCTTAATACTATGAGAGCCGAAGATGAAAATGCCTAACATCCCACGCTGTATCAGCTGGGTTCAAAACCAGCTTCAAAATCTCTTATAAAAAATACATAGCACGTGCATTCCTTTGGGTTCAGTTTGCAGACACCCCTTTTTAAAGATCTGTCTTCTCTATATTGAAGACTATTTTAGTACCTACTACTTTCTTCCCACCACAGAGTTTACAGCATAAGCAAGCTCCTCTCTATTAAAGCGAGGGCACTATATGCAGCATGTCTCACAACTAGGCTGCTTCTTCAGATCACTGATGATCTGGGCCCCAATTCTGGCAAGGTAACATGAATTTTACCTCCAAATATTTAGGAAGCTCACTATATGTTTGTCAGCTAGATTAAAGCACTTACACCTCCTTAGCCACTGTCAAGTAGCTTCTCTGTGGTTAGAGAAACAGCTTGAGCTTCCTTAGGCTAACAGCGTGCTTTTGCTAGACTCTCCATAGCCCCTTTCAGAGAATCCATTTTAAAACACAGGCAAGTCTCAGGCAGGCATCATGACCTTCTATTTTTCATTTAATGTACAGCCTTGGCACAGAATTATGTACTTTTCTCTCTTTTTTCAGTCCTTGAGGCACTGACACCAGTTAGCATTTCTTTTGTCTTTCACAAATGCAAATTTATGATCTGGATTTTTGCATTTGCTTTGCAAAAGAACCACAAAAAAGATATCTATTTAAAGTTCTTTCTTTAATTTAGAATGGTGGTATTTTTGCAGTCGCTCAGACAATTAGGACCTATGACCCCTGTGAACAATGAGGGGCTTATGTTCTTTTGGGCTGAATTTGTCCAGGCACTCAGTGGATGCTTTGGGAAAATCCCAATACACATACACAGTTTTAGGAGCATTTCCGCAGATTTTCACCAGCACACAGAGGACATCTGACTTCAGTAAGAAGCCAGCACTACAGCTCCATGGTTGTATATCAGCCAGTGTTACAGCAAGCTCACTCAAGATGTTATCAAATATTATTGTAAAGGCTCTGGCTTAAAAAATTTCCCCTGAAATACTGACTGCAAATCTTTTAGAGCTTTTGCAGTAAGAAAGTCAGTTTCTTAAAACAGTATTTTCTAAAAACCATGCATTTCGTACAAACTTCACTCTGTTTCTAGCATCTGCTGCTGACTGAAAAATTTAGCTCAACCAGAAAGTCAGGCTGGTGAAGAAATGTCAAAATTCATAGAAAACAAGTATCATTGTACACTGCATCCATTGGGCATTGGTCCAGCAATTTTTGATGTGGCTTTTCCCCCATGAATCCCCAGGTTAATCTACAAAGATTTGTCTACTTTTTGTCAAAAGTAACATACTACTTTCATATACATTATGATTTCTTCCATAAAAAAATTGAAGGGAGAGATTCCAAGTGTGCCATGATGAAAACACACATGCTTAAAACAGTTTAAACGTGTTTTATAATAACCTCTTGAATATTAGCCTACAGCAGTAAAAACTAATTTTTGCAAAACCCAAAAATGCAGACCAAAAAAACCTCTAACATCCAAACCCTGTCTGGAGGCTCAGCAGCAACTACAAATGCTTTGTGGCGCTGTAAGTGATACAACTGAAGAGAGGGGTCAACAGTTAAGAAAATTACTTTTTACTTTAATTACACTAACCAGGAAATATGATCAGTATTTAGTAAATACTTAATTTAAATTCTAAGAAATGCAAAAGTTAAAGCAGGAGATTTTGGGTCAGTGAGCAAACTATCTATATGTAACTGATTCAGTGAATTTCATATGCAGGATTGATGCTGACCTTGACAGAAGTGGTCAAGCATTTGAAATTTTACTTTCAACAGTCAAGTTCTTAAAAATATCCCAAACAAATCTACATTGCAAGGAGTTAAAAATTCTTCCATCTCCTTTGGTGGCATGAGAGTTTTGCTCCAGGTTTTCTATTGAGTCGCCCACCACCACACTCACTTCTGTAGCTCATACAGCAGATGCTTACAGGGAAACCCATCACAAGCACGGCAGATTGCTTTGAAGAAAGACCAAACAACTACCAGCAAGTATGCAAAACTAAACGAACTGCCCTTCATTCAAGAGAAAGAATCTATTCAAACTATTTGAAACTCCCTGGCCTTTGTCGGGTTAATGTTTTCCAACCCTCATGATTAACTGCACTAGCTTAAATTTATGAAGGGGAACAATACATCCTGACCGGCCTTCAAGATGCTATCACAGTACGTGGTGGCTTCCGAGCAGGTGCTGGCAGCCCCAGCCCCAGCAGCTGTGCCCCCCAGCCCAGGGAACACATACTCCCAGGCATCCAGTCCCCAAAACACCCTTCTGTCCTAAGTGGGCTTTGTTACCACAGCTGGAGCACACGCAGCTCCACATGGCCAAATTAGCAGCAGCAGAAAGAGTGAAATTAGTTACATTTTAATAGCAGGCAAATGTTTTCTGCTGCTACTTGAATTTGAGACCACGAGAATGGAAAGTTACTTTTTTTCTCAGACTGCAGCTTATTGGGGCACATTGCACCATTACGCATTACAGATCTGCAGTCGGGAAGCCCAGGAAGGGAAGATCAGAAAGATGAGATGAGCTTCACTGACAGCAGCCACCACCCTAAGACAGCATAGCCCTAACCTGAGAGGTAGGCTTCATCTCTATGTCTCCTGCAGTATTTCTGCTAATGAAATCATTCTCAGCTATCTTGCATGGTGTAACACAAGATAGTTTTATAAGATGGGTCTTTTCCAAGTGCTTTGCTTCCTGAAGTCAGTGCAGTGCACACACCGGTGAGCACATCTGAGGTCAGCCAGGCTGACTTAAAAATACCTCTCCATTTTGTGTCTTCTGAGAGATTCTTGGACAAAGAGAAAGCGTTATCCAAAATTTACAGGACTTGGAACACGTTCACTTCACACTCTGACCACACAAACCACAGGGGTGAGTGGGGACTTGCTGATGGCCAGCACTGGCAGCCCTGCTCCACACCAGCCTCTTCCCTCTCCAAATGGCCAGCACCATTTGCAGCGTTTCACATAGTGGACATTAAGAAGTCTATTACCTGATCACAAATCACACATTAATGAAAATTTGAGCTATTTATTTCAGTAGGAATCATAATAGTTTGTTAAAAGTCATAATGAAGAAATATACCATGTTCCTCAGATAACAACTCTGTTCTAGCACCACAAGGTGATGTAGTCTTGCTCTTTCAACCATGGTTACCCTGGGCCTGCTGACCTCAGGGGCCTGGCAGGACTTTACCTGTTTTTCTTCCATTCTGAAGGCTTCTAATAGTCCCCTCTCTAGCAGCTAGTAACACCACAGGGCCTTGCTCCAGCACAGCTGAATAATAATACTCCACAGGCACAAATGGAGCCAGACTCAGCCCAAAGCTCATACCCGTGTATTTAATTTTCACACTTTTAGGAAATCAGTTTATCTGTTTTCTCTACCTTCAGCAAGACAGAGGTTTCCTCCTGTCTGCCTTTGTCATAAGCCAGTTGCACTTAGTGCTCTGGTCATTAACTCCATCTTTCTGTTGCACTTTGAAAGGATAAATAAAATCATAAGAAACTGTTTAACTTCAGCACTTCCTTTCTTCTTAGGATTTGACTAGAAATCCAAATTCTTATGTCAGGAAAAAGAAGCACATTTTTAGAAGAGGTGTGTCTTAGTTCAGATTAGCGTGGCATTCAGAAGTTGTGCAAGTGCCAACATGGGAAGAAAATACAGCATGTTATATTAAAAAGGCATGTTTAATTATTTTGGAATAAGATGACAATATTCACTTCCTCATCTGCTTATTCTGTATTTAATATTCTAGCCTGGCATATTAAGTGTCCTCTCTTTCTTCCTGGCTAATGGTATGGTACAATAGTTCAAACATTCCTATTTATAATTTATTATTTGATCTGGACATCAAGCTTTTAAAAAATGAAAAAAACCAAACTCACATGAAACACTACAATCAGACTTACCATTAATATTGTTATATGACAGACTAGATTTCCCTTTGGGTATATCACAGTAATGTACTCTGCTGAGGACACTGAAATTACGCTTGGCCAAACTGAGAACCTTCAAGTCTGGGAGCTCACTGAAACACATGGGATGACCAACATTCACTAATCCTCGGGTGTGCACATCTGTACAACACTGAAAGAGGGAAAAAAGACCCCACACTTCTTCTTACTCAGACTTTCTAATACAAGTGACGAACCACCTGTCTATTTGGTGAAACCATCTGCAATTACTCTGACTGCCAGTGGCGCACAGCTTGCTGCCCTGTCCTTGCCAAAAAGTAATTTAAGGCTGCATGAACACTAGTAATTCCTGTTTCACCATCGGATTTGAAGGCTTTCAGACATGCAAATCCCAAAGGTTCCTTTATCAGCTGATCCAAGTTTGCTAAAACTCAGTGCCTGATTACGACAAAATTAAGTAGTCCTTTCCTTCTAGTCATCAATTCTTATAATTTGTTTCATTATCTTTCTACCCATGACAATACCACCTTACTGTAAGCTTATTCCGATGCTTCTCTCCAGCCCTGGAATAATTTTTCCACTATCTTCTCCAGCTTTTCTATTTCCTTTTAAAAATACTGACACTAGGCGTGGAAAACCAAAATCATACAGCAGTAGCAAGCACCAGATCCTCGTGGCAGGTGCCCTCCCATACATGCCACACTAGTCCTTCATATCACAGCAGCCCAATACGGACTGTGTTTAAGGTGTTTGATCTAAATCTCTAAAATCTTTCCAAATCACTATTTCATGAAGTACAAATTGCACCTGCGGAACTGCGTTTTTTTAACTGGCTGCCTAAGCCTGCCTTTGGTGGTACTGAAAACCAGTTTGTTTGACCTCAACTCACCAACAGATCCAGTTTGTTCTCAGAAAATACCAGTCATTGTTTTTAATCACTCTACTATTTATTTATGTCACACAAAAGTCTTAGTAACAACACTTACACATTTATTTTCACATCACTGAAATAAATGTGATTGGTATCACACCATCAGTTGCTGTGGTACTTCATGATCAACCTTAAACTAAAGGCAGTAGAATCCAACTGGAATCAGCTAGGTGGACCAGGGGGGGAAGACAATCCACAATAAATTAAATCTGTTTTAATTCATTCACAAAAACTTTGAAAAACTAAACAAAACAAAAAAAAGATTGTGTAATTACCAGTACTAATTTTTTAACAGATTCCACTTAGGAATAGATTATTCATAAAGGCCATATTGTTCTCCTCAGTAACTCATTTTCATCAGGCACTCTGGGATTTTCTTAAGTCTTTTTAAAGTCCTCAAAGATTTCATACTGTCATTTTACTTGCATTTTGAGACATTTCAGTAAACCCCAAGATGACTCAGCTGGAGTAACATTTCAAATGAGAAAGTGCATCAAGAATTAGTTTGTTCAAACTCAGGAAGAAATCAGAGGGGGTTGATTAGGTCTCAGATGGATGCCTGTGATTTTTTTGCAATAGCGAACGTTGTATTTTCTGACATTTCTGCTTGACAAGCATGGCTTGCAATGTTGACCTGGGACATTTGCATTACAGAAATTACTAAGAATCAAGCAACAAGAATTACGTCCCGTTCTAATCAGTGTGTGGCAATGTCAAAAGAAACAAGATACTGTCCAAAGACATACTGTGAAAATTTGACCAAAATTGCAATTAAAGTTTATAATTTATAAACGCAATTTATAACTGCATTTATGCTTAAAATGAAAGCTGCCATATGCTGAATCTTCTCTTATTTTTTTAATTCTTCTTTGATGCTGGAATTGCCAAGGGCTTATCAAATGAGAACAGGCCAGAGGGATGGGTGAAAAACACTCAGATAACGTTTGACTTCCCAGCAGCAGGGATGCCACATGAGTTACATCTCATCTGCCCCACAGCTAAGCTGTCTTCTCCAGCTTGGGGGTGACAGAGTGGGGGGGGCAGAAACTAAATTATCAAAGTAGACGGGTAGGAAAAATAAGCAATTTCAAGAGAAAGACGTAACTGCCCAATCCAGACCAGCTAACAGTACGTGAGGTACTGCTGATTCAGTTCCACAGCAGTGGCACACTACCTTAGCGAGTCTGAGCACCCAAAGCAAAGTCCATTGCAACAGAGGTAATCCTCCAGCGAACGTGCACTCTTATCGTTCTTTACTTATCGTTCAGAAAAAAAGTAGCTGAGATCTAATTTTTATCAGCGACACAATTAAAGTTTTAATCCCGGTTAATAAAAACCTTTGAGTACAATAGAACAGTACAAGCAGCTGAAGACAGCACAGCCGAGGGGGCGGCGCTGGGCGCTCTTCCCACGGGCACCCCCGGCTGAGCCGCCCGCGGGGCAGGGCAAGGGCGCAGGGATGATCACAGCCTACCTGTGGTTAAATTGTCATTGATCTTCAGCGGCACCCTTAAGATGTAGACGAGGAAGAGCATGATGAAGAACCACAGCGTCCAGAGATAAGTCCAGGACCAGACGATGCAAGACTTGAGCTGTTCCAAAAAGCCCGTCCCAGCTTCA